>JAIEZT010000012.1:7899399-8079399 GCA_019594935.1 Periophthalmus modestus | reverse complement strand
GTGGACTTAAAAGCTTTTTAAATTTAAAATCATCCTAAATTGGGTGATCTAAACTATTCTGATTTGTTCTTTCACAGGTGCAGAAGACTTGCCTTTTTGCACAAAAAAAAAAGAACTAAACATTTGTCAAAAAAGGCACCTCTTTCCTTTATCCTCCTAATTCTTTACCATTTCAATAATTGTTCAGAACACTCTACATGTGAAGTAGCTCGAAACAACAATGTTAGAAGTTTACTTGCTACGGTTGGAAATGGTGTTCATTTACAGTGGGTGTCTAAACAAACTTGACGTGAGCGTCCTTGTCATTTTAAGTCATGTGCATCAACTTGAGTTTAATGAATGCAGCTGCCATGACACTTTGATTTGCTTTAAGAGACAGTGATGTAAAGCTTTAGTTCAGCTTTTTAATTTCCTTTATTTATGATTGGGTCTGCTCAGCTTCATTTGTACCTGAAACAGTAAATAATTTGTATGTAACCTTTGCTATTGTATTTTGGAAGACTTTAATTTGGGGTTATTTTTTTCTTTCACACTTGAAATATGATTGTGGTGTAATAGTTTAAATAATACATGGTAATTGTTGGATTAAAATTGTTAGGGTATACCATTTATTACATCATAATGTGCTGATGCTGCCAATATTGAAAAAGGGGAATGGTTCATTGTTATTGAGGCATTTAAAATTGGAGTTATCCTAAAAGGTTGACACTAAGCATGTACACTTGAAGCTTTGATCACAAAACTAACATAGTTTTAGCACCAATGTATATTTGTTATTAGTTGTATGACAGTTCACTATATACAGGATAACAAAATGTTTCAGAAATACAGAGATCTGCCAGATAATGAAATCTGAAATGGTTTTTGGTTCTGTGCATTGTTCATTTAAAAGAAAAATATCTTCCGGTGTGTGGTTGAGGGCAGCCAGAGTGTATCACCAGTGGTGTTACACTGACTGTCCTCTCTAGAGTTTATATAGGCAGCTTAGCATGCTTTGCACTCCCAAGAATCCTCTGCCATTTGCCAGATATCAGGGATTTCGTTACACTTCATCTGCCTAACACCTCTAACTAAAATAATAGCCTTAACCCTCATTTTCTACATTTAACTGTCATGAAGAAAACTGTAAACTTGCTGTATCAGGGCTGTATCCTCTTGGGTAACTCATCTCATCTCTTAATAAATGGAACGTGCAGCTTGAACAAAACTAATATATTTCTAATTGAGCCTAGCCTTGTCTGAATGCAGGACCAGCCATGTGCATCTTTCTGATCTGGAATGTCTGCTTAAACTGTCTACATCCACATTTCACACTCCACATACAAGATATCTATGGACATGTCATGAAATATGATTAAAGTTAATCTTCGATTACTGTGTGTTTTCATCTATCTAGTCTATAGCAAGACTCCTGACCTATGCAATGAATTAAACATTAGGCTATTCCTCATGAAAGTATTGATCCATGTTATACCCATTGAACTTTGACTTCCCAAAAAATGGGGACGTCGAGATTTCACTAGATGTTTAGCGATGAGTGCACTGCAGCGGGGCGGCTTGTGTCAAACAGGTAAGCTCCGCTCTCCCGGGCTGTCAAGAGAATGAATGAAGCAAACCTATCCGTGACCACGGGCTTTCCTCCACTACCATTGAGCAGCATCGGCTCTCCTCCCGCCCCTCAGACAGAGCCCTTCCCTGAGCTAGCTGGCTAGCTGCACATAACGCAAAAATGTCCGTAAACCTCAGCAAAAATGGCCCAACATTGACAGCTGCTTATAAAGAAGTTGTTGATGAAAAATCCGACACGAACTGGTAAGATGTATTGTTTTGCAAATAGTACATGAAAGATGTGAAATACGTTGCAGCCACAGCCTTTAGCTAACATGACACTCTGAGGAATAAGTACAGAGTTATGTGTGTGATCCATTACCCCGATGCTCTAAATGACATCTAATCTGCTATTTAGCCCTCACGGTTATTATTTCATGTGTTGGCTGTGCACGATGTTATCTTTTCTAACATGCATTTAATGTAACCATGTCCACTTCCTGGTTGGCGAAATTTGGTGTGGCACCACAGACTGTGTGTGCCTTCCTGAACCGAGCTCAGTCTACGAGTCCATCCCTGTGACTAAAATGTAACTACATAACAGCTGTATTTGACTCTGCAGTGAGTTAATTAACAAGACATTAGGGAGTTGTGCTATTCACTGCGGGAGTACCACTGTGCTGTCTATAAATATCTGCTATAATCAGGACATCCTTTATTACACATGTGGGCTGTCATTTCATCAAAGTACAATCAAAAATCACCAAGATTATCTACATCAACTATTATTGAAACTTTTGAAACTATTGTACCCCTTAGGGCTCTGTTCACGTATGAAGGGAATACTGATGACATTCGCTTGGCAGCAAAGGGAGGTAAGTGAAATGTGTATTATTAAACTGAAATTATACAGCAAAATTGAATTTACCCAAGCAAAGACATGCTGCTTTGGCTTTTTCATTTTATTGTTATAATGGGAAACTGTCCAAGAAGCTACAGTGTATTTTCTGTTGGTTGCTTCAGATGGAGGGCTGGAAGAAATGATTGAGGATCTGAACAGTGGAAAAGTGATGTATGCTTTCTGCAGAGTGCAAGACCCAAATTCAGGTCTGCCCAAATACGTTCTCATCAACTGGGTCAGTCATCAACACATTTATCAAAGTAGAGTTTCGTCTTTGTTTTCTGTGTCATAATGCATTCAATTGTTTAAAGACTGGTGAAGGGGTGAAAGATGCTAGGAAAGGAATTTGTGCAAACCATGTCAGCACAATGGCAAAGTTCCTAAAGGTAAAATTTGTCTTAAATTGTTTATTTATTTATTTTAACCTGATATTACTTTTAAATTAATTAAATTGTACAAATATAGGGAGCACATGTTACAATAAATGCCAGAGCAGATGAAGATGTAGAACCGGAGGTTGTAATGGAGAAAGTGGGTAAGGCATCAGGAGCAAACTACAGCTTTCACAAAGAAACGTCCAACCGTTTCAGAGACGCTGGTCCTCAAGGTCCTGTGGTAAGTGCTTCAGGAATTGTTATCCTTATGATAGTGTTTTTTTTTTCATGTGTGCAAGTACTGTGTCTGTCTAACATAAACCTTTCTGTTAGGGTTCTGTGTACCAAAAGACTAATGCCATGTCAGAAATAAAGAAGACCAATAAAGATAGCTTCTGGGCACAGGCAGAGGTAAGCTAAGAAGATGCTGCTACATTTTATCAATCAGTAATAAAGTCAATAAGCTACTACCTTCATTTCTGTACACTAAGTAGGGCTGAGCAATATGGCAAATATTTTTTTGTCATATAGATCAATTACAGTTTTTGGATTTGATTCTATCTTTTTTTTTTTTTTTTTACGTGTTGATTAAAAGAAAAAATGTTGGATCTCAATTTGAGTAAAATGTGATTAATTGCATAGCCCTAAAACTAAGTAATATTTTTTACTACCTAAATTAACTGCCACACTATTCCTTGCACATACATAATTTAAGAAATACTTTTTAGAATCCTTTTGCTCAATTCATATCTAGTCTTTTATTATAATTAGTTTAAATCTCATATTAATGACTTGAATGACCATTAGAAAGAAGAGGAGAAACGGCGTCAGGAGGAGCGACGCAGGGCAAACGAGGAGCGCCAGCTGCTGGAGAACGAGAGGAAAGACCGCGAGGCCAAAGAAGCAGCGCTGCGTGACAAGAGAGACAAAGAGAGGGCACAACAAATCGACCAACAGAAGTACAGGGCATAGTAGTTCAACATACTTCAAAAATATCCTGTGGTGGTAGTAGTGTAATAGTTTGTTACCTCTTTATTTCTGATAGAAAATACCAACAGCAAGTGGAAGCAGAGAATAAAGAGCAAGAAAAGAAGCGTTATGTAAGTCTAAAAAGCCCTCATGTTGTCACAAATATTGAGTAGTCCAGTGCATGAAGAGCATTTTTGGTGTTTTGGTTTGTGGAATGGTTCATGTACACATTTTAGTTAAAGAAAAGCTAACTGATGATCATAATAGGAGGATCAGGAACAAACGGATGCAGCCCAAAGAAAGGCAGTGAGGAGAGGAGAATCAGTGGAAAAGGCCAACGTGAGTTTCTCTTTAACAAGTGCTGACCTCTGGCTCAACTACCGTCATTTCCTCTTTCAAAGCACTACTCCTAACCAATCTCCATTTCCTTTTCCGGTTCTGCAGGAGAAATCTTTTAATTTTCTCTATTAGTCAGAATTAAACTGTGTAATAGACATCAGATTATTTTGGCTTTTGGTTTTCAGGAGGCAGCCTCTCTGATCTCTCAGCGTGCTGTAAACCCCAGAGAGATGTTCAAACAGAGGGAGCGGGGAATCCCTCCAAGTGACTCTGATGTGCCCTCTGCTGCCCCCGCCAGCCCACAGCCAGGTACTGCCTGTGCATGCCTTGCTATGCTAAGATACTAAAGCCTTTTAACTCATTGTCTCATCATGGTCAACTCTTCCATACAATCTTTTTAAATGTGTCCTGTTTCATCCATCCTGCATGCTTCTTGGGGTCTGTGTATCTTTAACAGGGCGCCTGCAAAGCCCTTTTCTGTCTAAACCAGTCTATGAGCCTGAGCCGCCCCGCTCACCTCTGCGCCAAGCTTCTCCTGTGCCAGCAAGCTCCGCCTCTCCTGTCCAGGCCACAGGTGTGAGCACACACACTCTTGTCTACATGTCTATTGTTATTTAGGGCTGCACAGCATGTTCCAAATGTGTCAATAATGTTTGTAATCTAAGTAATGTAATTGCATAATTAAATTACATTTAGCCTCTGCAAGTCTAATAGTGAAACTATTCCTGGTTGGAACATTTTGCAACTCTTCAGCTGTACAGTCCTAAATTTACATTGAGTCGGTGTCATTGTCACTTTTATTAGAAATTCTTTCATTCAGTGTGTCCTCATTATTTTCCTATTAGTGCATATTAAAACATTCCTGTTAAAAGTGCAGTGGTGGTGGAGTTTCCCAAGTGGGCTTGTGGGTGGTTTGCCGTGTATATGCATGTCTGTGCTTGTGTTTTGGGTGATAAGAGCCTGAAGTGGGTGATGGACAGTCCAGGTGTGAGTATGAGGAGCAGAAGGAGGAGCCTCAGGAGCAGCCGAAAGGTGGGGTCATCCTTAAGGCACATACATTTTTCAGTATTTATGAATGAATCCAAGACTCAATTAATAGTGCCATATTATGTTTTTACACATATAAGCATGCACTGATATATTATTGCATTATTAAAATTGATTGATGTGCTACAGTTGTTTTTCTATTTTTTAAGTTCACCAAGATCATCCATTTCTTTCCCTCAAAGTTTACACTTAACTGATACAACAATTGTACTGCCACCTGCAGTAAGATCACAGTTTTGACATGCAAGTATTGACTTTAATCATTGTCTGTATTTTTTTTTTTTCCACAGAAGAGCCTGTAGCTGTTAATTCATATGTCCAAGAGGAAGCCTGTGAGGAGCCAGCCCAGGTTGTCATCTCTGTATATATGTAAATCCTCCAAATAATAGTAACATATCTTAAAACTAAACATCACTGTGTTTTCTTCATTATCCCATAGGAAGACCTGTATGAAGTGACTCCTGAAGAGACCTCAGAAAGAGGCATTTGTGCAAAAGCCCTGTATGATTATCAGGCTGGTAAGTTCTTCAGTACAATCGTAACAGAAACAATATTACATATTTATTTATCTGAATCATTGTTAACCACAATGTGATAAAATAAGATTCATAAATATTTTTTCGACTTGAATGGCATTCATGAATTTAATTCACAATTAAAAAGACTTTTACACTCAATTATATCATTTTCATTTATTACATTATTTTAACGTTATCAAATATTTTCTTTATTTACAGCTGATGATACAGAGATTTCGTTTGACCCGGATGACATTATCACAGGCATTGAGATGATCGATGAGGGCTGGTGGAGAGGCTACGGCCCAGACGGTCACTTTGGCATGTTCCCAGCTAATTATGTGGAGCTTATCTAGTCCCTGCACTGCCAGGACCCCTTCTCCTCCAAACATCAACAAGGACAGACTTAGAGCAGACCACCAGCCTGCAGAGCCAGTCCTTGTGATGAAATGAGCTTATTTTAAAAAAGAAAAAATGGACCAGTGATAAATAAATATATGGTTATTGTGGGCCAGTCGGGTTTGCACAAAATTTAAGTAATAATTTCCATTATGTTGAGTTGGTGGTGTAGTTAGGGATTTGTGAATGACCAAAACTCCTTTCCACCACTTCCCTAAAGATATATAAATGTGATGCAGTATCCGCCTACATTATTATTTCAACATTCCTGCACATTCCTTAAGTATGTTTGCAAATATATTTTATCGCTTGTAGCATTCGTTCCTTTTCATTTCAGGAAAACAAATATCAAAGATAGTGGTACCAACCGCAGTACAATCTTTTGCCTTGTTTTTTTTGCCTTTTATTTACCGTAAGACTGAATTTTCTTTGATTGAACCTGAATCCTGTGTGAATTTTTCAAACCATATAGATAAAGCAAGTATTTACTAAAACTGTGCACTGAACGGTTGATTTTAGTGGGCAAAGATTTCGCCTTTTACTGTGACTATAACTGGTTTGCTATATATACCAAATCATTTCAACATATTTAACATTTCAGGAACAATACATTTTAATCTCGCTGGTCTGAGGTTGAGTTTCTGGTGACATACAGAGGGGTAGACAATGCAAGAAACCCCTATGTATAATTTTATTGAATCATTTGGAAAGTGTAACAGCAGCGGTTATGCAAAATATTTTTCTTGATGAAAAAATAAATCAATAAATAATAAATTAAAAGGGCATCATGTATTTCTGCATTATCATGTTGTTTTCAGATGTAAGCGCCTACATTTCTTCATAATAAAATGAGTTAAATAGCTAGTTTGTCTCTGGGTTTTTAACGCTATATGTGCCTTACAATAGGTTTCTTGGAATGAGTACAGAGTAGGGGATTTCATGAAGCTGTTTTTTTTTTTTTTTACTTGGATAATTAGTACTCGAAGGGAACTTGATTTAAAGCCACAGAAAGATTGACTGTTGAGTATACTTGAAACTGAAAAAACATATCTGTTTTAGTATTGCCTGTTAATCTTTAGTCTTAATATTTTCTCATAAAACAGACTGCACTCAATTCAACCTCACATGTTTATGTCAGTGAAAGTATGAAATGAATCGCTGGGGACTTTCTGAATCTTATTCTTTTTGATCTGAACCTCAAATTTCAGTGGAATCCTTCCACTCATTACAGACACCTACTTTGTTATCTTGCATACATCAAATAATTTGTGAGAATATGACAGTTTGGTAAATTTCTGTTTTTCTGACCTTTAGATCTGAATTATTAAGCAAATGTCACTGTACACACATGGAGGATCTGCATGCAGTCAATGTTTGTGATTATCATCTGTTCTTCATGGGGTTCATTGTATTATTTATTGGGTTTGGTATGCAGTGTTACAAGTATGCATTTAACCATCAAAGAGTCTAAAATAAAAAAAAAAAACAATAAAAGGTATGCAGCTAGAATTGTCATACAATCTTTGTGTATGATTGATAAGGGCAAAATGGTAATTATGATACAGTAATGGTAATAAGTTATTATGTTGGATGTTAAAGGGGGTTTCCAGTCCGAAGTGACCAGTATTAAAAGAAGGAACTTGGCAAACCAACACAAATGGGCAGTGAAGGGCTTCCACTGCCGATAGTGAGTTTGTTGTGGATATTAGGCATATTAGGCCAGTGCAGTGAAATTCAAAACATGACCACTATTTGTCCATAGGCTAAATGACCGACCACTAATGATAGGAATAGCTCCAGACTACACCCTTTGACTCATGTAACGGAAAGAAACTAAACAGCTGAGCTGTTTTCTCTGTAAATTTAGGAGAATCAGTTGCTTCCTCATTGTCTTGGATTAAATTTTGACCTCAAATAAGGGTGACCTTTGAAGAAGTAATACTTTACCACAGCACTTCCTTAAATATAATTATGACAGAAATCAATTTTGAAGATATTCAAAGATTTTTCATATTTTATGTTGACTATATTTAGAATATTATAGTATCGCCATCATCAACACTTTATTTAGATATGATTTGATGCTTTTCTCACTTCCCAAAATAAATCTATTAAGATATAAGATAAAAAAACAAAACAAATTGATAATAAACAGCATTAGCGATATAACTATATCAGATCTGTCCATAAAAACATATTTTTTGTTCCATTAAATGAAGATTATTACTCAATCATATGTTAATATGCAAAGCTCAGCCTCCCTGAGTTGTCTGTGTGGTGTAACCAATGAAACATTTGTGGAGACAGCTTCCTGTTTGGTGGTGTCAGTCTGAAGAGGACACTCAATGAAAAGCTCCCACAGACAAGAGACTAGAGGAAAACAAACGACAGATGGGTAAGAATACTTTTATAGTTTTCATTTAAATGTACTCAGTTTTTATCATTCAACTAAAATATATGGATATATACAGCTATGTTGTATGTTAAAAAAATGTTACACTATTAAATCTCTACTATCTATTCTAAAGTACAATGTATATAGAGAAGCCTTGTAGTTATTTTACAACTGTAAATGTAGATTTATTATGACTTAGATTTTAACTTTACTTTACTGCATAACTCTGTTGTGATACGTGTTTATATACATTTCAATAACAATAAATTATTTAAATGTCTGACAACAATATGAGCAGAAAGCAGAAATGAAAAACAGAAGTATCCAGACTTTTTACATCAATAAGGTCATTTTAGGTATAGGGCAAAAAAGGCAAAAGAAGGACATTTTCATATATTACACATAACACCACATCTTCCTGTGAATTTGAACAATATGTTTCAAACCCTAAACTGCTATGTGTTTGTATTAAAAGAAGAAACCAGTGTTAGTTGTTTGAATTACAATATATTTTGTAATAACTAATTCATACTATAACTATACTATATATTATAATTTGACACCATTGAGGCCCTTGTGTTCATGAGCAGGATGTGGTTTGCACTTGTGGTGTGATATCAGACAGTTTACATTATACTCAGCTAAATTCCCTAAATTTTATTAGAATTGGGTAAATTAGCACACAAAAAACACATTAGAGGAAAAAAAAAATCACAATTCTTTGAATGATTTCTTTTTTTTTTTTGTCCAAAGCTGAAGAGGACGCAACTGAGACACAACAGCGATCAGATGACAAGGGAGAGTCCGTTTGCCAGGTAATGCAAACATTGCTGAGAAACTGTTAATTTCTAGCAACAGTTACAGTTATTGGTATGACTCTTCTAAGTGTTGACTTTCACTTCCCCTTTTTATGAAGTTTAAGCTAAATGCTGATTCCTAATACTGTGTGTGTCTTTGAGAGTAAGGAGTGTCTTGAATTCAAAGAAGAAAGTGCAGGTGTTTCTCTGTGGTATGATATTAGGAGTTGTTCTGGTAAAAGGTACAATATGAAAAACACAATTTAGCTCATCAAATTTCCAGTGCTGATGTAAATTGAAAGCCTGGTGGTTTGTGTGGTGAGTGAAGATGTCGATAGCATCAGGCAAATAGGCTACGGACATTCAAAGTGAGACTCACATATCCAGACACTCACATCAAAGTCACCCACGTGGCCTTCTAGATATTTCTCATCAAATGGAAAGGTAATATTGTATCTAGATTGCACAATCAAATGAGCTTTGTGTGGGAAAATATCACTGGAGACAAATAATGATAAAAAGGTTCCATTAAAAACAAGAGTGTCAGATTGGGGAGATAAACTCTATGAAGGAAAGAGGCCCTGACAAAATCTGTAATGTGTTATTTTCATGTAGTGAGGGTCCACCGAGATGTAGACCCCTGAAAAATATATACTTTGTCAATTTTCTGATCTTAAGAGCTTACAATCTTTCTTCTGAATCAATATCACTTCAAATAAATGTGTAAAAAATACCAAAGCAATTAGTTTACTGTACACAGCTTAGATTAAATGAATGTGGGTTTCTTTTCTCACAAACACACTTCAGTATTTAATCTGCCCCACTAAATTAGCATTAATGAATGTCTTTTCAGTTGTCATGTGTCTCTGATTTTCAGTGAAGGCCCTGTACCTTCACTATTACTCATTGTTGAGGCTTCACTTCTTGGAACCAGGAACCACATAGAGGAACCAAATTCAATATGAAACCACGCTGTTTAAAAGCCTGACATGTATAGATTAAAACAACAATTCTACTAGCCCTAATATGACCTCGTAATATGCCAAATGTACTGATTTCACTGTGTGGGCCCTAATATTGTGAGGGCACAAAAAGAGCATGTGTTACGTGTTCTTTCACTTGGTTTACAGATGGGAAACACAGAGCCTTTAAAAAATTGTGCTTTGTTTGTTTCACTTCTTCATAGCTAACCACAAGCAGTGACATTGTCGGGTTTTCTATAAAGTGAAGTTTTGCTCAGCTTTATAACTGTGCATCTGAATTTACTGAGATACAATATGCTAAAGACAGTGAGTTATTGACTTGAACACAACACCTGCCTTCGACATTTGCGATACCTGTGACAGTCAGATCAAGACCAAAAACCCCACAACCGTGATGCTTTCCCTGCAGACAGGATGCACAGCGGTTATCTATTGAAAGTAGTGGTGAAGCCTTTGCCTCTATTTTGTTTCATTTCTACTTTTTGTGTCCCATGAGATTTCCTTCAACATATTAAGCTCTTAAACAAACAATAATATTTCATGCATAATCTTTTGCAGACCCCCATCCCGGTGATTGAGATCCCTGACTCATCAAATGATTTTGATGAAGAGACCAGCGCTCAAATGGAGGAGAAGTCCTTCATCTCTGGACTGCACTCCTATATGAGGGTCAGAGGGACACCCATAGAGAGGATTCCACATTTAGGCTTTAAACAAAGTGAGTTAAACATTATGAAAAAAAAAGTAACAAAAGTATTTAAAATGTACTTTCAAATAACTAGATTCTTAATGCTATTCCCAGTTAACCTTTGGATGATCTACAAAGCTGTAGAGAAACTTGGGGGCTATGATTCAGTAAGTACAATTTAAACCAGACATTTGACTGTAGCATAAGAACAGTGTAATGCAAACAATTTTTACAGTACAGCCCTGTTTTGCAGCATCCCTCATTAGATTCCTAAATCTTTTATTACAGGTAACAACAAAACGTCTTTGGAAGAGAGTATACGATGAGCTGGGAGGAAGTCCAGGTAGCACCAGTGCAGCTACCTGTACTCGCAAACATTATGAAAGGTTTGGAGTGAATCATTCTGCCTTAATGGTACAATTTGCTATTACCAGTGTAGCAGAAGTGTTAATAGTGTGAATGTATTGTGGATCAGGCTGGTCCTACCGTATGAGAGACACCTAAAAGGAGAGGAGGACAAACCTCTGCCTCCCACCAAGCCACGAAAACCTTACAAGAGGAACGCAGATGGTAAAGTGGACAAGGCTGAGGGCAAAAAGAAAAGGAGTCACCTAGACAGAGACACAGACTCTCAGGTAATCATACTTGTTTAAAAAAATGTAAAATGTAAAATGTAGTTCTCATTAACAAATCTGCATATGTCATTGCTTTGCAGCTGAGAATACAGAGAAATGATCTGGTACTGCACCCTCTCCCCTCTATGTGGACAATTGCCTCCGACAAAGTAGACCACTCTAAGCCAAGCTCAGATCTGAGTATATATGGCCTGTCCCATGTCCTACCAGTGCCCTCAACATGTACCTGGACACCCCCTATCCCTCCTGGAGCAGGGATCTCCCCTCTGGAGAAGAAGAAACAAATGGCGCAGGCCAGTCTCCGCCTGCGGCTTAACCCACAGGGCGAGGAGAGCCAGCGGCCGTCTGTCATCCTCTGCTCCTCTCCAGGCCCAGCCTCTTCAGCGCGGACCTCTTCTGATGGTTCTCCACAGCCTCAGTCCTCCTCCTCCTCACGCAGCTCCTCTCCTCTGTCTGTTTCTTCAGAAGACAGTTCAGTCACTCATCAGGACAAAACCTCACCAAGTTTAGACTTACAACTAAACCGCTCGAGAGTCAAAAGTGTTTGTACAGATGACAGAGAGAACCACAAATCTAAAGAAATCACTGATAAAACAGAGGGTAACTCACAACCAGTGACCAAACATTTTGCAAAGGATTTTGAAAAAGATAGAATTACAAACTGGATGCCAGGTTACAAAGGAACACATTTCACACCTTCTTTACACTCATCATCATCCTTCCACGCTAAATATGATTTAGGTGCTGCATCTAGCTCCAGTTTCTCCAAAGTGGTCCCAAAAACTGTACAGCTCCTGAGACCTGCTCCAATTCGCCTTGGCTATAAATTTCACCAAACACGGCAAGTTCAAGATGACTCAGTGACAAAGAAACTCAACAGCACATCTCAGAGAACTAATCAGACTGAAAAGTGGGAAAATTCGCAATCAAGGCTCTGCAAGGCTCCACTATCTCAGCATAGTCTTGTGCATAATTTGCCTACAGCGTGTGTGATGTCCAGTTATAACAAATCAGAACGGGGCACTCGGCCTCACACATCATTTCACCCTGCATTTCTCTCAAACAGAATGAGATTTCCACATGCTCAGCTAATGTATCGGCAGGTACCAGTAAATCCAGGACATCCTGCTTTCATTGGCCCTGTGTCTTATCCATTCTCCTATCCCATGCCTCACCCTGGATATACTCTACCGAATGTGATGCCTATTTATCCACATAAACTTTGATTTTTATTTTTATTTTTTTCATAACAGTATTACCCAACATCATCATAAAACATATAATATGTTGTAGGGAAGTGAAATTTATGTGGTGTTGACCTGAGAAAAATGTGTGAAGTGAAACAGCTTAATAGTGTGATAATATTGGCAATCTCAGCAAAATTAACTGTTTGTATTTAAATAAACCTGGGGCCATGATAAAGCGCATTACTATCATTGTGGTCACTTATAATTATAATTATATATAATTATCCAGGTGTATGTGTTTTTGTTTGTTTTTATTTTTAAAGCCTTGCACATTTGTACCATCTTGCATGTACTGTATTTTGATGACTAAAATAAAGATGGATGTGTAATATATTTATTGTTAAATACGTTTGTGTAATTTAATATAAACAAATGAAGAAAAATAATTACCACACTTTTTCCATAGAAAGGGAAAACAAAAGTTCAAGAAATTAAGTTTCTTTTGCATATTTTGGACTAAAGTCATTAAACAGTATAAATATAATTATGACATGACATGAAGCTTTCCATTTACTCCAAAACTTTTACCCGTGTATAGATCTATTAAAATAACACAGTGCCTTACAGACGTGACTCTGGGGAAAAAAATAACTCTCATGTTTTCTCGCGAGATTTGGAGTGTGGCGCGAATCAAGAAGGAACTATAAACACGGCGTTTGTAGCTGATAATCACACACAGAAACACTTACATGTTATAATCTTTGTCCGAGTTGTTCGAAATTACTTTGGCGACAGTATTTTAGGTTCGGGAAACATGTCGGACGGTTTGCTTGAAGACGACATCAACCAAGAAGAAGAAGAAGAAGACGACAGTCACGAGGATGTGATGACTCCCGCGGAACTCATCTCAAAACTAGAAGAAGTGAGCGCACATTGATTATTCTGTAATGATATGCACCAAAAAGAATCATACTTACTGTTACTTTGTGTTGTCAAGGCTTGGCTCAATGAGAAGTTTTCCCCGGAGCTCCTGGAGAACAGGTCTGAGGTGGTGGAGTGTGTGATGGAGCAGCTGACGCACATGGTAACATCCATATACACATACATACTCTGTTATACTACAATTTATATTCTGTGCACATGCTGCCTTTTTAAACATAAACTACAGTTTATCTGATGAATACTTTGTTATGGCTTTATTGTGGTATTTTGTGTTTAACTCCACTCTACCTCTTAAGGAGATGCAGTGCAAACAACACAGGCATCACAAATGAAACTGCCTGCAAGTCCATTTAAGAAACTTAAAGGATGTAACTTTCTAGAGGTGGCACATCATGTGCATGATTCCACAGAAATACAAAGTTAAAATAATTCTTTGGTAAGTTGTTCATAGAGATAGAGGCGTTTTATGCCATACTGTTATACATTATAGCCAAAGGCACTCCTCCAGGCCAAATAAGAGTCAGGTTTGCGGATATGCGAGCCCGATCAGTGTAAGAACACTTGTTTTTCAGTGCAATAAATAAAACAAAAATGAAAAGAAGCATAACAAATATGCTTGTATTTTGGTCTCTTTTATGGCAAAAAAATTTGCTGTTGTTTAAACATTGCCTTTTCCCAACAGGAAGCCAACTTGCAGCGTGTGAAGAAAGGAGATGCTAAAGCCAGCATCCACCGCATGGAGATTGATAGGATTCGTTATGTACTCAGCAGCTACTTGCGTTCACGTTTGCAGAAGGTATAAATATGCAATTTGTGTTTTATTTATTTATTTTAACGTACCTTTTCATTAATTTCTAGATTGAAAAATACTTTCCACATGTTCTGGAGAAAGAAAAGTCTCGAGAAATGGGTGATGCATCATTGCTCTCACCGGAAGAGTTTGCCTTTGCCAAAGAGTAAATCAAGTAGTAAAATAAATGTATTAATGTTTATAGGATTTCATATATGTTTTGTCTTGTCTTTCTAGATACTATGCCAATACAGAGACATATCTGAAAGCAATGGCACTGAAGCGTATGCCCCCTAATCTGCAGACAATAGACATGCTTAAAGCAGGTAATATTTATCAAGGGTTTTTTTGTTGAGATATTGAGGATCCACAAATATTAAATATGTAGCATTTCTGAAATTTCAGTCCCTGAGCCTTGTTTGGACTCCTTTGTGTTTTTGAGAGTAAAAGAGAGACAGGAAAACATTTTGGTGGAACCTGAAACTGATGACCAGAGGTGAGTTAGATGTGCTGTTTCTGTCAATGGCCAGTTGATGTCAGACTTACAGCAGAAATTTGTATATTTGGCTAGATGTAACCTAATATTTACACATTGTACTTTAAAACCACCAGGGAATATGTTGTGGATCTTGAAGAGGGCTCCCAACATTTGATGCGATACCGAACCATAGCACCACTTGTCTCAGCTGGAGCTGTACAGTTAATTTAGCTTCAGGGGTAAGTAACTGCCTGTTTGATCTGCTTATAGAGGTCTGATAAATGGTGCCTTATGCATCTTGTAATTTGTTTCCCCACATCTTGCATAATCACTTTGCACCGCATTTATTTTTAGCTTTTTTGTTGAGTATGTGTTCTCTGTTGGCATGGATAATGATCTACAACAACATGACTGAACTGTCTTTTGTTAATTAATTTAAACTTAATATTTTTTCCTAATTATATCCATTGCAGGTTCATGGTTTTTAATTCCATGAGATGGGAAAAGTCATCTATTTCTGAACCATCAGTAATAATGAAGAAGGACAGGTCCCGTCACAGCTGACAGGATTATGTGCTACTGTGTGAGGCCATGACAGCTGTGATGACTGGGGTGAAAATGGCAGCTACTCTTAAAATTATGTTGACAGTTTATGCTGATGACCTGTATATTCAACCTTCTTTACTCTGCCCCGATTGGATAACTGAGCAGTTGGCAACAATGGACTCATGAATGTGTTCATGTGGGGATGTACATTTTTCATATTTTTTGCTTAACTGTAATTGTATTTTTTTTTTAAAAGATAAATTGTCCGCATTGTAATTATTATTTACATTTGTTAGTTTTCTAAGCAGTTTCTGATGGGAAAACATGTCTGGGCTGTAATAGTTTGTAATGGGAGCATTATATAAGATTTTTAAAGTGAGCAATTATTGCCTGTTTTTGTCTGTCTCAGATTGACACATAATTTGGAACGTAACATAATATGGCCTGAGAGAAACTTATTATTCTGGCAGCAAAATTGTTGCTAAAATACATAATTATATGGTAAGTAGGGTACATAGAACTGCAGACAAAAACAGGTATAAAAACATTTCCATAACAATTAGCAGAATCAGGCATAATGTTACTAATTGCAGGCACACTTAACAATTAGTGTACAAACATTTGACAGCAAAGCTCTAATCTTCATCTGTTGTTGCTTACTTCCAGTTTGCTGTTATTCTGTCTAAGCTATTAAAGGTACCCATAATCCAAAACCACTATTTGCCATTTATCTTTTATAAATTTCAAGCCTGACATGTATGAAAATCAAAATAAAAAGTCACAAATAATTTCATTACAACATTAAATAATTTTATTTTCTTATATGCACCACTACATGTGTATAACTAATATCTTATTTTGTATGTTGGCACATGTTGGAAGTTTGTGCGTAGCTTGAAGTTGATTTACTCCTGCTCATTTTTGCCACCTGTAACACAGTAACCTTTGAGTGTGAATAGCACTCACTACTGCTAAAGCTGCCAGGAGTTGTTTGTAATCCTGCACTTACCCGCGTCACACATACCATCAGCCTGATCCCTAAGGACACCAGCCAACCAGTTTAAAGTTCTTCATGATTAGGAATGTTTAAATTGTTTCCATAATATACTTGATATAGATATTCCTGATATTGTTATAACATTGTTTATAAATAGGAATATAAATAAAACACTACTGCGTTTATTTTGCAGCTGATTGGTTGAAGGACTGAGAGGGAGGGGTATACAATATGACATTTGAACTGAGGTAGTATAAATAGGATATTGTGCTACATTTTCCTGGCTGAGATATGGGATAACTAGGACCTCTAGAAACACTGCCATTGTAGGTAAAACTTAATATAATCTACTTGACAACAAAAATGTACACCAAATTATACAAAAAGAAGTTTCATTTTATCTCTTTTTCTCTGCAGAGATCTGAAGATTTGAATCCAGTGGTGGAAAACCAGTACAGCAAGATGGAGGTAACCGACTCAAGGTAAGAGTGACAACATAAGTTTCATTGTCATACTGTGCAAAGGTTTTTCTTTTGCAGCTTTATATTAAAGAGTCTGAACTAGAAAATGTTTGTTTAAATTTAGGCTTGTGCTATTTTGTTGGTATGGTGACATCTTTCTTTGTTGAAAAAGCCTGTCTTGTTCTGTAGAGCACCATGATTGTAAAACAGTGTATTATTGTATTTGTCTTCTTATATGCGTGCACGAAGACAGCTCCCACTATAGTATATTTAGAAATAATTAGTGTCCTAACAGTCTTATTTTTATGTGTTCCAGTATCCTCCCAGTGCTGGGCATTGGCTCTATGGCGCACTCTGCTGGACTATTGGAGATTGCAGTTCGCCTGTGCCTAAATCAACGCAAACAACTTTGTCCTCACGTTTGGGTCCCCATCCTAAAGCCCTTGCGCCCCTGCATTCGAGCTCAAGTTCCAGCCGAGACTTTCAGTCAATCATTTCTATCCTTCTGGGACGAGTTTGACGATGAGGATGTTGAAGAAATTCCACTAAAGAACAAGCGTGTCATGTTTGCAGACACCAAGGGTTTGTCTTTGACTGATGTCCGGATGTTCTCTGAAAGAGAAGAGCCTTCAGATTTAGCCATACTGCCATCTTTTCAAGGTTTAAGCCTAACAGAGGATAGCTACAGTTGCACAGTCAGCACTTGTTGTCCTGGCACACAACTCAAATTGGGTTTTCCACAGCCCTCTGTGGACTTCCAGATGTTTCGTGCCAAACTGGAAAAAAGTATGGTCATCCTGGAAAACTGCAGTGTCACTAAACAGGCTTTGCGTGGGACCGTTCGGGTCAAAAACATCTGCTTTCAGAAAGATGTACACATACGCATCACTTTTGACTCCTGGTACAGTTTTAGGGATGTCCCATGTGTTTATTTGCCAAAACGGTTTGGTGGGCCACAGACTGACGTCTTTGAATTTGAAGTTCCAATTCCCAAAATACTTGACGCAAAGAGGAAGATAGAGTTTTGTTTGAAATATTTACCAGGAGGCCATAGTGAGCCTTTCTGGGACAATAATAATGGACAGAATTACAGCATTCTTGTGAATGTAAATTCACACCTCTGTCAGGGAATGTATCCAAAGTAATTGGCATGAAATTATTATTGTTCATTTACAACCATATTCCTTCATTGTTAAATTGTCTAATAAACCATGCCTCCCATTTTGTATTCTGTCCACTTTGATCACTGGTAAACTGTTGACAAAAGGCATGTGTGACCTTGATCAGAAAAGAAGAGAGGAATTTCAGTCTGACCATATGCTATGGGCTCGTGAGATGTGAGGGGAACGACAGATTCTCACAGCATATGAACCTTATCATAGTTAAGTGTAGCGCAATATGTCATACAATATTGTCCTCTTCTCCATAGGTCAAGTAGCAAACAGTCCATAGTAAACACATTGAAATTGAATTGGACTGAAAAAAGTAAACACTTGACATTGAGCTTTACTGGAGCGTTGTCTGTGATCAAGTAGACAGTCATTTGGAAAGTGGAAAGTTGCTGATTCCAAACCTGTTTGAGAGTTATGACTGAAGATGAACCTTTATGCCAGACTTATGCTAATGTTATGCAAATTTCTCATTGTGACGATATTGAACAAAGGGGGGAGCTATATTGGACCATACTGCATGTTGATAATACTCGATGTGGACTCAACATATTCACCCACAACTTGGACCAACATTGTCACATTCCAAAGACACCAAAAGTCAGGTGTCATTTCGTCATCATGAAGGCTGGTAATATATTAAATCAGAGTGCAGCGTTATTGCACAGTGAATCAACGTCCCACGCTAATGTTGCACACTTTGCAGCTGGGGTCCTTCTTGGCATTGGCTGTGGTCAGACTCATGAGCTGATGACCGCTGATCTGGTCCACTGTCCCTTGGTCCAAATGCACTGGTTCAGTAAAAAGCACCTCGAGGATAACGTCACTGGCGTGGCAGAACATAGGCTCCTCTCCTGGCCTCTGGGGGGCAGTATAGGTTAGGAACAGGTTGGAGGCCAAGTCCAACATGGGGAGTCGGGTTCGACAAAAGTTATCCCCCTCTGAACCAACAGGAGCCAGCACCAGTACGACATAGTGGTAGGCCGTGTACATACAGTAAAAGTCTGCGAAATATAGACTTGTGTTGTGATTGAGCAGGTGTCCCGCAGGGATCTGGAAGCGCAGTGGCCCATAAGGAGAGTCTTTAGGGGGGAGACCAGTGTCAAACTCAGTGTTGCAGCTGAAGAAGACCCCCTGCAATTTCCCGCTGACAGGAGAGCCATGGCTCCCGCTGTTGTCTTTAAGAGCAGGGAGCATCCATCCACCACACTCGTTTCTGGAAAAATCACATTATTATATTAGCAAAGTGGAGAGATATAATTTAAAAGTTGATTTGCAATGTTTATTTCACCAAAAACAGATGGTTAAATTGCTCAGTTATTGCTTTATTCGAAGACATTTGTGAAGATATATGTGATGTTTTGTTACAACTTTTTCAATAAATATAAAGTGCTATAAATATAAAGTGCTGACCTGACATGGTTGAAATACTCTGGGTGCTGATTACGGTAGAACACAGAAAATTTAAGCAGTCTCCCAGCTGAGCCCTTTGCCTTATCCTGGAGTTGCTGCAGGTGCTCGATGGCATAGTCTGCAAAAATAAGAAGAGATTCATAAATTTTCCTATTATTATTCCAACTACTATTATCACAACCACTACAATATAATACTACTACTACTACATGATGGGTGCTTTATAAAATGGCTTACCTCCAGTGCAGAACTCGACCACCTGACTCCACTCGGAGACCAGATAATCCCCATCTGGTTGTCGGACTGCAGTCTGCACGGCAACACAATAGTCTGTGCGAGGGCTGAGGAACCAGTGCCCTCTGACTGCCATGGGGAGTGGGACAGCTTTGGCCACAAGCTTAGTCGGTACATCCTGGACACAAACAAAGGGCCGCTGGTGTCACTTTCAGAGAAGAAGAAATAAACTCTAATTTATTTACAATATGGCTGTCGCTTTAGGTAAGAATTCAACATAAAAGCCAAGTTTTTGTATCATTTTTATGGACGTCCATCAGTAAAACACCTATTCTATTTTTTCTTATCATTTTTGACAACAAATGTGATCAGAATATGCTTTAAGTAGTTAATTATAACAAAACTGTAGGTCATTTCTAGCTGCCCCTTAAGAAAACTACAGTAGAGCTAATTGTCGTCACAGGTCCCTGAAACAAATTTGCTCCCTTACCTAATGTTATGCCCCTATGTCGATATAGGCCCAGCCATACACTCATTCAAATTAGTGGCTTTGTTTTGGCATTGGCCTTTAAGGAGCATGTTTAATTACGTAAAGCTCAAAGGCCCATATCCATGGCGACTTTGCTGATGTAAGTGTGTTTGGGCTCCTTAGAGAAAGCGTATCCTGTATCAGAGGAGAACAGCCTCCTCAGCCATGACGTGGCTTCCCAAATTAACCTTGTTTGAATTTACGGCAATGAATTACTAATTACTGCAAGGAGGGTGCCTTTGAATACTGGCAAGGGAAATGGAGCTGAACTAACCCTGCAGGTGCTGATAAAAAGGAAAAGACTGAAAATAGCCAATAGCAAAGTTAGCACAATTCTTCTGCAGGATTTTGATTGGTTGCATGGTTACTATATGGTAGGTTATTTATTTTGTTTTATTTATGTCTTTTTCCATTTGGCTTTTTGTACTTATTTGGTGAATATATTATTTATTTTAGAACTTGTGTGTTGCAGTAGGGCCTGTGTGTCAGATTTTGTCCACTTTGAGTTAAAAACATGTCTAAGTGAGTCACTGGCCTGAAGCTGTTGACTGCATTTGTTTTCCATGTTTGGCCCAAACTGATAGTGACTGAAAGGGCACAACCACCATTCACTGTGGCACAGCATCAAGAAGCAATATGACCTAAGGGTTAACCGCACTAAACCCTGTTCAAATTAGGATGTCATTACTCATTACTCTGCCCACTATAATCCTAACACAAAATCACTGTCCACCTCAGTCTGTAGACAAACCTGGTAGGGACACAGAGGAACACTGTGGATTTACAATGATCTGTTGTTGCATTTAGTAAATAATTTATACTAATCGTCAAAGGGTATATTTATTCAGGTAAAGAACTGGGAAAGTTGATGCATACATTTTATTATATCATTGCGATCCCCTACTGTAACCAACTATTAAATACAATATTGTAGGATGCCATATACAAGTTTTAGTTAGATAACATACTCTGTGTTTGAAGCGGTTAGGATCACGGTTATCTTTCCGGCTCAGGTCAATAAAGAAATGTGTTGCCTTGGCAGTGTCCTCGGGGGTCATATCCCACATGATGCGGAAGGAATCGCAGGTCACCTCACAAATTTGGATGTTGCACGGTGTACACAGACCAACCTCCATTTTGTTATCTACTGGAGCATAAAAGAAGAGAGTTAAAATACAAAAGGAAGTAATTTGGCAGTTTGAGCAGTTACAATAATAGTGTTTTGCAAATCATGATTGAATTCACCTTGGACAGGATCCAATTAACCTTTGCAGTTGGATGTGTGATTGTTCCCTTTCAGTTCTGTTTTTTATGCACTAACCTGCTCATTTTTCTTACCCTTAGCAACTGACCTTACATAGTTTATTGTATGTATTAGATATAGCATTTCTAGAGCTTATCAGTCAATCAGCCAATAGCATCTGATGAGCATTGAAATGAAGAATAATGTGACTTTCATGTGACTTTATAGTTATGGCATAGATTGGGATTTGAACACACAATCGTACGGCATCATGTTGCGAAAAAGCCCAGTTGATACAGAGGTCGGAGAACGGTTGGTTCTAGTAAGGTGTCATGTCATGTGGGCAGCTAGTGTGTTTCATAATCCACCTACAACAGTCGCCCGGCAACTGTACGCCAGCAAATTCACTTTTATGCTGCCATTTTTTTCCAAGAAATCACACCAAACAAAAAAAACAGTAATGTAAGAAGCCTGTCTTTTACAGCTGCAAGGTAAAAATCAGTTATGGGAAACATACAGGGTGCATTTTGTTCTGAAATACATGAGACATCAGGATCATGTGATGTACAACCATAATTCTTTAGCCTCTATTAGCAGTTTGATCCAGTCCGGTGCCCACAGCCTTGAGAGACAAGCTGGAGCCAATCTGTTGGTCAGCTGCAGGACGCTTTGATTAACTGTCCTTTACTCTGAACAACACACGAGCATAGGAGGCAATGATGAGATTCTGTTTCACATCCCTACATACTTTAAAGTGATGTTTTCTCACATGTACCTATAAAGAAGCTTGTTTATTTAAAAGCTTCTTTAAAAAAACAGTGGACTTGCACAACTAACATACCTGTCTAACCATCCACTGTAAGGGTGCAGTTTATTAATTTTGTCCTGATCTGAGCCCAGTTTAGTCCAGATTTACACTGTTTTAGTCTTGTTTTATTTCTGGTTTAGTCTTGGTGTGTAGTCAAGGTTTTGTTTCAGGTTTAGTTTAGTCTTGAGAATACAGCTTAAAGCAAAGAGAGCTCAAAGTAGAGGAATTATTTGATTAAAAGATAGCTTATGTAAAGTGTGGCTGGCTGAAAGTGAGAAAGTGAGTGTTGTATTAGCCTACTGCACTTCTCTACCAGTCTTGCTTGTTTCTTGTAGTTGCTCTTCCAGTCTTTGATTCTTGATCTCATTTTCACAGCACATGGCATCATCCCTTTTATCAAACGTCTCCCCATGCTGTGCGTATTTTAAATGGTAGATAAAAATAGCCTTCTTGCACTTAGAAAGAAATAAACTATCTTTCTGGTGCAGCTCATTTTGAGGTCTCACACACAGACTATTGCCTATAAAACTCGTGCTGGGTCACTGCGCTGTCTATTCAGGATGATGGACAGACTACACTGGCTCGTTAAAGCTTGTGGACTGTGAAATTTGGAATGGCACTAGCCCTTCCTTACGCACATATAGCCCTGATGGGACGGTGTCGTAGATTCTCACACGTGTGTCTAGTTTTCCAGCTGCTGCTCTAAATTCATACCGCCTCTCGGAGATGGAAAGTGGGGCAAGAGTCTCCCAGGACAAGCATCAAAGCTCCGTATCTCCGCGTGTTCCACTTTCGGATCGAAGACTTGCGAGCACAGTTCAAACCCAGGTTTCTATATCACAATTCCCGATGCCCTCGTTTATTAATGAGCCAACGCAGCGGCGCATGTGAGCGACAGATGTGTGGAATCATGCAACTGGGTCTATGACTAATTATTCTGACACGTAAGGCTCATAATTACGTTTATCCCTAATTTCCTCATTTGCTCCGCGCGCATCAGACTGTGCACAATCCCCCTGAACGGCACAGCCACGCGCGCAACAGCCACGCGCGCCTCAGCCACGCGCGCGCTCACACAGATTGTTATCTCTGTCAGACGATGAAAGGAGCTGCTGCATTTATTCATAGAGTCCCAGTTCAAAGTCATTTACTTCTTCCCAGAGACAGTGCAGTAAGATGCTACACAACTGGGAGAAGAGAGGCAAAAATGTAACTGCTCCTCTTATGCAATGAGCAATCTTGAATAATTAAACATGCATGATCAATCCACCAATGTTCAGCAAATCATCTTGTTACGTAAATTCTATGCTTCTGTTTCTTTCCTTCAGGATTTGTCCTTGTGTTGCGGCACTAATTAATCTGCCCATAATCATTGGTTTTACACCAGATGCCCTTCCTGACTTACCACCATACAATGTGTGCTTACCACTTACATTTCAGGCATTAGACTGGCACAAAGAAATAAAAATAAACACCACAAAAAAAACACTGACAATCAATCAACAATCAACAATCTTGATGCTGGGTTGTGTTACAAAATTACTCAGTAGCAAATTTCTAATAATTACATTTATAGGTATTGATAATGACACAAATGCATGTCTTAACATATATAAACATCTTTTTTCATTTTACCAGGTTTGTGACTGGCACAATGACTGTACCTTGGCTTGTGATCTATAATCTGTGGGATTGTTGTTTCATTTTGCTTTTGAATACGGTGTAAAATTCAATCATTTTTACAAACACTATTACAACAGTCACAGCCTCATCCACTGTACCATACAGATTAGAGCATCACTGAGCATCCAAAAGCAAATGTAAAGAAGCACTTACTTGAAGTTAGATGAGGACAGGAACCAAATGTAGATCTTTACTCTCCACTTCACAAGCAAACTGATTTTCAAGCTGAACCAAATACTAACTTATCCTCTCTTCTCACTTCTCACTGCTGCCCAGTTGCTGCTCTCTCCCTCTGTGGTACACACACAAATGCTCCACCATCCCTCCTCCCCCTCCCAATCCCGTTTAGCTTTGGGCTCTGTGGATAATGTTTACTTTGCTCGACGCATCTGCACGGGATGTATTAAACCCTAAAAGAGGCAGTGCGCGGCTGGCCAAGGGAAGTGCATGCAGGGTGAGATAGTCATTCAACCTTCTCAGCATCACGCTTTCTCCAGCCAACCATGACATGCATAGGTCTGCCCCAAGGCACCAATCTAGAAACACACTTTATAATATAACTGCTGCTTATGAATGACTCTTAGATATAGTCACAGATGCCACTTGTATGTGAATAAGCATTTGATTCACATTGCAATGACAGGCAGGAATTATCCTACTAGTGGTGTCCTAGTAAAATCCACACAAACACAAAAATATACATGTGCCAACTGTTATGCCATATGGCCTGACCCCACAGGGCATCCCTCCAGGGCTTCCACAAGCAAGGAAAGCCACTAGATCCTCCATGTAAGCAGATTTTCATAAGGGATGTTTTTCACTGGTTTGAAATGGGACATCTTCATTTGGGATGTTATGCAGATTAAAATTTTTCACTAGCCCCTTGTAGGATTAGTGTAATCTGGGGCACAAACAGCTACCAAGGGAATAAAATAAAACAAAATTAAGTAAACCCCATGAACTGCACTCTGAAGAATTTATAATAGTGCACAGTGATGACAGTGATGTATTGCTGTAATTCGACTGACAGTGTGTGGTATGAAAAGCATCATTTATTTGAAGCCGTCCACAGATAACTAATATCAGGTAGTGTGGCCTATAAAACTGTGTTCATCAATCAAAAGTGTGTGCAATCTCAGTTTTATATTGTTTCAGTTTCTGTATATAATTAACGTATAACCAAAATAGATGTTACTGTTTAATACCTCAGATGTGCTTACGTGGGGATTTTTTCTTACACTTCCTATCATCACCACGTGGGGCGCAAATACTTCTATAAAAATTCAGTTGTTCATAATTTAGTTTTTGTTTGATTTAATGTAGCATGATAAGTATTTAAATGTGGATGATATACGGTTTATGATATGAATGGACACTTTAAACATATTATCCTTTATTTTCTCACAAGACAAACCTGAAGTGAATCCGTTTGCTGATTGGCTCAAAGCTCAATCACGTGATAATCACAAACGACAACCCGGAAGTGTCATGGCGTTGCGGTCCATGCTGAATGAAAAATAGAGCACGTTTCATGCATGTTTTGGTTTGAGTCTTTAATTTGGTGGGTTTCTAGCATCAGAAGATCCGGAATATCAAAGGTATTTCATTTTTTAGGAATGGCAGATTACAAAGCCTTTATTTACATGATGATGCTACTTTTGTTAGCATTGCATCAACAAATGTGATGTAATTTTAGCCACGTGGCCAAATTATTGCTTTACACTTCCTTGGCAATAAAGCAAATGAAGAAAAACATGTTTATAATACTAAATACTAAAAGTAATTTGATTGTTGACACATCTATGGACGAAATAATCTGTATTATTCCACTGACTAATTTGGAATTGTACTTTATGATGTGAGACTATTTTGGTTTTTTTTCTCTCTATCGTTGGACAAAACAACATTCAACTAAAGAAATCTAGAAAAACAGTGCCACAGAGTCTTACCCAAAACTCTCCTAAACTGATTATTTCACCCATTGTCTTTATTTGTCTGATTCAGGATGGCTGACTCAGGGACAGGGGAATCCAGTGGTCAAAGAGTCCCAAACCCCAGTGGAAGCGGGATGGGACTGCTAGCAGGCCGGAGAACATCTGCTGGCCTCTCCCCTGGAAGAATGCCCTCTATACGCTCTAGAGACCTGACTTTGGGGGGTGTTAAAAAGGTATTTAAATATAAACTGTTAGTAATGTGTAAAGTAATGTGTTGATTCTCTATTTTTGTAATTTTTTGCAGAAAACATTTACGCCCAACATTATTGGACGAAAAATCAAAGAAGAGTAAGTACCACCATTATAAATTTCAGATATAGCATGTTATATTGCAGTTGAATCACAATTCCTATTTTGATAGACCCAAAGGAGCTGAGGGAGGACAGCGGAGAGACAGGAGGGAGGACCGAGGCAGAGGCCAAAGGGATCGAGGCAGGGGCAGGGGCCGAGGAGAGGTCATTCAGTCTCACTCCATTTTTGAGCAGGGACCTGCAGAGATGATGCTAAAAAAGAAAGGTGCAATTATTTCTCTAGATGTCTTACAACCACCACCTCATGCATGGTTTATGGCCATAAAATGTGCAAGAGATTATATTAATTTAAAGTTTGTTTTTACAGGTGTTTATGAGAGTGAAAGAGATGCCCCAAGCATGGGACCTTCACCCATTATCAATATTAAAAAAGAGTACAGGGAGACAGAGGAGGAAACCAAAGAGATTCTACGTAAACTCGAGCGAGATAACGTAAGTCTGATTATAAATAATACATTTACTTGTAACAGTCAATAGCTAAGAAAATGGCTCTGTTTTGCAGTTTATAGATGATCCCTTTCTAAGAAGTGACCGTCGGAGTTGCCCAGTACAACTGCCTCTTGCTGTATCAGGGTGGGGATTTAAAGAGGAGTTTAATGTTAAAACTGAGAAAGTAGAGGAGGAGATAGAACCAATGGACACGTTACCTGAAGGTAAGATATCTCAATTTGTAGCTATACCCATTTAAGAGTTGTGCCTAAAATGTAATACAAAAATTCTAAAACATTTTTTTTAAGTGTAATGCAATTGTAAAAAAAAAAGAAATAATGTAATGTATTTTAACATTTAATTGTCGGTTTCCCTTTTGCAATCTAGAAAAAGAGGAGAAATTCAAGAAAACTGAGGAAACCTTTCGACCCCCTCCTCTCCCTGAGCCTGAGGTTTTGCCTGATCTGATGCATAAATGGAGTTTGAGCAAAGGAGAGGAACTTTTCTTCATGCAGCTCCCAGACTGTCTGCCCGGACAACCTCCCACCAGAAGAGAACAAGCCAGTGAAAACAGAAGTGCAATCAGAAACCGGACAGTCAATGCTGCTCAAGACAGAAACACAGGTAAGACTGAAGAGTGAGTAAAGAAATATAATGTTTATATTCCTTAACCTTTTTCTGTCTTTTTTCCTTTTTCCTTTTCTTCTACCTTTTTCCTTTTATTATCTGCCACTCAACAGGAAGAAGAGATGGATGAGAATTGCTGTAGTTTGAAGGATCTACGTGAGGGTCTTGTAGGAAAGATGCTGGTGAGGAAGTCTGGACGAGTGCAACTTATACTGGGACAAGTCACGCTTGATGTGTCTTTAGGAACAACTTGCTCATTTCTACAGGTTGGTACATTTACATTCACTTAACTGTCAAGAAAACTCCGTTCTCGATGCGTTGTTTACCACCAAAAAGACTCAAGACAAGTACTGGACTTTTCTTTCTCTGATCAGAGGGAAGAGAGCATCGGACACAGACCCTATCATGGTCTCTGTCTCACACCTTCTCCAATGCTTTCTTCGACTTCCCTTTTCTCAGAGATCTCTTTTATTCAGGCTCATGACAAAACATACATTCCTTTGGCACATGCTTTAACTCAGCTCCTCCCTCTAACAACAGTAATCAGTATTTTCCCATACAACATCTCTTGACCTCCTGTTGAGGTTTTACAGCTTTTAACCTTTCTCCCGCATCCTTTGCTTATTGCTTTCCCAGTTCAGATGTTTTTTCAGATCAGTTGTCTACACGGTTGTTTACACAGTCTTACATTCATTAGCTTAAGACTAACTTATGATCTTACCATATTAACTACTTCTACAGTGTAACATTCGTGTCCTCCACACATTTCAGCATATAGTTTATTAGATGATAAAATACAGACATAATTTTATTCAAATTACCTTGAGTTGATTTCTTAAATTTATGTTTATCTCCTCCTTTCTTCTGTAACATTTTAACAGGAGCTGGTCTCGGTTGGAACTGAAGGAAAAGGAGGAGACATGACTGTTTTGGGACACATCAAACATAAAATGGTTTGCTCTCCAGATTTTGAAGCTCTTTTACAAACTAGTGCTTGATGATGGAGAAGCACTGTCCCAAACTTCACATCAAATATGTAAAGGGAAATCAGTAAGACTAACACTATTAATATTTAAACAAAATAAAGCTGCCTTTAAGTTGTTAAAATAAAGTAGTTATTTTATCATTTGCAGCAACTGTAAAATATTGTAAAATTGTGAATAAACTGATGTTATCACAAAATGCATAAGACTATGATCGATTTTAATTGTTTCTTAAAAAATCTAGATAATCATTTGGTAAGCCAATATCAAAGACACTGTCTGTAAGAATGTTTTACCTGTAGTCCACATTTTCACAGCTAGTACATTACCTAGTTGTGCCTCAAGGGGGCACTATTTATGGTTTTTCATATTTCTAAAATCTATTTTAGAAATGATTACCAGTATGTTGTTGTAAAATTGATGTTAAAGACTATTTATGTTATTGTTTGTTATTTGTTGTTTTATTATTTGGAATATGGTTTGAAATAACCTGGTTTTGTTAACTGGCATCTTCTACTGGGGTTCAATGTCTGTACCACCTACGCATTTTTGATTGACTGATATAAAAATAATATCAAATTACAGCTCTACTACTGAATGTAACTGCACAATTTGTATTTATTAATTAAACTGAGTTCAATTTATTGGCTTGTTCAAAATCTTAGAAGGCGCAGTACCTTCTAATTACAGACAGGGGGCAGCATACATATGGCGTGTTCAAAACATACGACGGCGGCTGCTGCTGCTGCTGCTGCTGGTCGAGGTGGTGGAGGCCAGGCGGAGTTTGGCTACGGTCCGCAGACAAAGGCGAGAGATGGGCGATAAAGCCTCACGACCCTGGCGTTGGACACATTATAAGAGGTCAGTCAACGATTTACTGAAGGACAAAAGTCGCTCTCATTTCTGATTTAATGGTACTATTGTTTAGCCGGTGCTAGTCCTCCTAAGTCCGTCAGAAGCGCACAAGATAAAATGTAGCAGCGTGGAGGAGGCCACAAGCTAAGTTTAGCATGGGGTTAAATTCTCTGTAAGCACTCACCTAGCCCACTCTCCACGTGGTTTAAAATAAATTGTCCAAGACTTACTGTTTATTCCTAGAAAGTAGCAGCTAAAGACATGATCTAGTGCTAAAGAAGGAGCCGTGCTAAGTGTGTTTGGCGCTGGTCGGGATGGAGGATGGCTGCATCATCAGAGCAGGGTAAAGGGAGGGCCTCAGCTTAGCTCTTATCTGTTCATTAACGCTTTTTGTGATCATTTGTAAACGTTTTTGTGCCTCCTTTCTTAGTTTATGTGTGTAAACTGTATAAATTCCCATGCTATTGTCATTAGCCTATGTAATCCATATGGACATCTCTCATAGGTCATTATTGGTGTACTGTAAATAGTAAATTTGTTGTCATATCCTAGTTGACACAGTTTTGCTTTTTGCAGGTTTGTTCCACGTTAAACTATAGGCCTAGCTGTTCTTCCCCATTGGTGAATAAGTGCTCCTGCTGTGGCCAGTTGTTTCATTGTTTACATCTTTACACCACTGGGAGATCAAATACCAAGGGACATCTGCTGCAAACAGGACTGAATAGCACTGAATTTTCAAGTTTTCACCTTAAAAGGGAGCTGTTGCAAAGAAGAATGTCATGAATTGGATATAAAAACTGCATCAAGATGATTGTTGAATTTGTATTTTTTCATAAAAACAACTCCATGCCAAACAAATAACGATGATCTTTTGACAGAAAGGGCATGCTGAGGACTGGGGTTTGACAGTGCTCCTTTTTTTGGTGTAGTGGTTAATAAATGCTTGATGGACTTTGGCTCCCTACTTCAAGATGGAGTTTTTTTTCAACCCCTTTGACAATTTGCTGTGTATCCTCCTTGGGATATCTTTCACTGTCTGGGTCACCCTGCTCCTGGTTTTCATCATTGTTCCTGCCATTCTTGGGGTTTCTTTTGGCATCCGAAGACTATATATGAAAACCTTGCTTAAAATCTTTGAGGTAAGGATTTCGTTTGTGTTATTTTTCCATTTTCTATTATTTCAAATGCAAAGTAAAGGATGTGTTCTTTCTGAGAGCAAAAACATTGGATCTCCAAGGTTTATAACTGAAACGCATAACACTTTCTGAATGCCACAAGTGTTGAGCTAGAGCCAAAAAAAATTGGACAAGTGTGAGATATTTGAGATGTTCTATGCACAGGAGAAAAGTCCAGAGGGCAAATACTGTACAGGCTGTGCTGTCAAATTATGATCTCACATGAACCTACTATTTGCTTTGGCCTATCTCATGTGTTTGCTTTTAAATATTTGTATTAAAGTAATAATCTGGATAGAAGGATGTAGTGGTAGGTTTAACTGTTTATCTTAAGAACAAGTCTACAGCGTGTGGTAGCTTGTTATGATAGTTATTAAGTTTTGTGTCACCTATTTATTGTAAGTAACCTCCTTTTAGTTTCTGTAGTTAGAGAGTGCTCATATAGGTAAAAGACTGTCCCTTTATCTTTTTTCACCTGTATATTTGAGTAAAAGAAATCTGGGTATTTACTGTCAGAATGACTGAACTGTAAAGTAGACTTAACCCGGGGCTAATTCTTTAGTTTCAGTTTCACCAGGCTCTACCTCACGTCACAACACATCATGCTGACAAACTAAGCTGTGTATTCACCTTTCAGTCTCACTGCTCTTGTGGTTTATATTTGCTCAATTTAAACAATTTGTTCTACCATCTCTACTTTTTCCAGATAAAATACACCCTCTCTTATTGCAACATGGCTTTGATATTTTTTTTATGTTTCAGTGGGCCACTCTAAGATTAGAAAGAGGTGCTAAAGAGATGAATCACCCCCTTTACAAACCATACTCAAATGGTGAGTCTTATAATTGCTTATTGAACTATAATGTTGTATATAAATGTGTAATAACTTCGTAATCAATTCTTTATTTTACAGCAATCATTGCGAAGGAGCCAACCTCTCTGGAGGAAGAGATTAAGGAGATACGGCGCAGTGGCAGCAACAAAGACTTAGATTCAGCCACTGAGTTTGAAATGTCAGACATCTTTTATTTTGCTCGCCGAGGAGTGGAGAGCATCATGGACGATGAGGTGACTAAGAGGTTCTCTGCAGAGGAACTGGAATCCTGGAACCTTCTCACTCGGAGCAACTACAACTTCCACTACATCAGCCTCAGATTGACTGTTCTATGGGGGCTGGGCCTTGTCATCCGCTATGGGCTTCTGCTGCCACTCAGGTATTTGCCATGACTGACTGTAACATTTCACGTCTACCTTTTGTCCTGTCACAAGTGGAAATGATCAGGTTCAGCGTTTGTGATTTTACCTTTTGGATATTTCAAGATAAAATACAATATAATCAATAGGGGAAACTGGCTCTTGTCCCCTGTCTGGAAGTACGACTTTATCACATTCTAAAATCTGAAAACAACCAATATTCTGAAACGGCAATAAATCTAGAAGAAAAAAAAAAACTTTTTTGTACAATAATGCTGCAAGTACTCTTAATTATCTCGCAGCAAAGGTTTTATAATTTTGTCTGCAGAGGAGACAGTCACTGTGTTTTGACTGGCTGTACTCCAGCTGTCAGTGGGGAGTTGGATCAGGCCACTACAGAACACAGGCACTCCTCACATAATTTTGTTCACCTTTAATGGAAAAAAGCACAAATTTCAGTTTCTACAAAAAACTACTCCTCTTAATCATACAGTTTAACACACAGACATATACATATATATTATATTATATATTTTATATATAGGATCACAAATTACTTGGTAAACTAAACATAAGAGTATCGACACTTAAATACACCATACATACATACATACATACATACATACATACATACATACATACTCCATACATGCAATGGTGATGAAATTTAACATTGAAGCTGTTGCCTGGGTTCTTTTTTAGGGTAACTCTTGCCTTCACTGGTGTGGGCCTCCTCGTGTTTCTCACCTCACTGATTGGATTATTACCAAATGGAAGGTAATAAGAAAAAAACATAACTTTTATACTCATTATCTGAAATCAATTCTCTAAATAAACTTCTGTTTCGGCAGGATGAAAAACCTCTTGAGTGAGAAAGTGCATTTGATGTGCTATAGAATATGTGTCAGAGCCTTGACTGCTATCATCACTTACCATGACAGGTGAGCAGGATCTTTTTGTTTACACAACCAAGGTTTGAAATCCGTCGTTAAGAACTTAAAAAGCACATTCTGAAATGCATTTGATTTTTTATTATTATTTTAAACTTTCTTAATTTTGTTTAAAATGTGCACTGTAAACAGAATGCTGATTTTGAATAGAAATGACCTTAGTACTTAGTACCATAAATATCTCAGTGTGATGCATTTTTAAGGCTGCGTTCACATTTGCACGCATACCACAGCATAATGGAGACAAAACTGAAACTAAACCTGCCGTAGACCGGGACTAAACCCAGACTTGATCAGGACCAAACCAAGTCTACATTCGGACTAAACTGGGCTCAAACCAGGTCTAAAGCAGGACAAGTTGTGAAGGCACCTTTAGTCTCCTTAAGGTTAATTTAGATCAATAAAAATCTAAAATGAAAACTACTCTCCACAAGAGTTGTAATTTACAGCAGAATGCATGTTGTAGCAAGGCTAGAAAAGTCATACATTACATAACTGGATATGTTCTGAATGTTAGACGGTTGAACACTGGCTGCCTGAGGCTTCTCCAGACGTGTCACTTGTACTCAAAGGCTGACCATTATGAGCCAAAGTAAAACTGTAGTTGAGCTATTTGAATTAACTAATTATGAAACCTAAATGTTTTTTTTTTCTAATTGGAGAAAAGGGTGCCATATCCTTTGTATTTTAAAACGGGATGGAAGTCTGGCCATTAGTTTATTATATCTAGTTATAATGTAAGCTTTCGTTCAGCTCTCTTTATATCGTGTTGCATGTTCCTTGTATGCTGGTTCGCCCTACTCTAAAAATACACGTGACTGAGAACACGTTTAGCTCATCTTCTTTTAAGATTGTAATTTGATCTCTGGATAGGGGTAGGCCTCCGACCTTAACCATTGGTTGCTTTGTTTTATCCCAAGTAATAATTTGATGGAACACATATTTGGCATACTATAATTTACATTTTGCAATTTTAATGCCAAGTTGCTTTTTATACTTGTAGTGAGATATTATTGCTTATTATTGATTACTTGACTAATGAGTTGATGTTTTTCTAGTGAGAACAAACCCAAGAATGGAGGAATCTGCGTCGCCAACCATACCTCACCTATTGATGTTATCATCCTGGCTAGCGATGGCTGCTATGCAATGGTAAGAACAGTACTCGTCTCACAATGGCTGCAAGTCTTTTACTATGTAATTTCAAAATGGGTGTTAATTACTATACCTGTATTTGTTTTGGATATCAGGTTGGGCAAATTCATGGTGGTTTGATGGGGGTCATTCAAAGATCCATGGTAAAGGCCTGTCCACACATTTGGTTTGAACGCTCAGAAGTTAAAGATAGACATCTAGTGGCCAAAAGGTGACACTGCAACCAGCAACCTGATGATTGTTTTTTATCCTGTGTTGTTCATGTTAACTAAAGCAAATGTATTCTTTCACAGGCTAAGTGACCATGTGGAAGACAAAACCAAACTCCCAATTCTTATTTTTCCAGAAGGTATATGACAAAGAAATGAACATGTGCTGTATCTTGTAGCTTTAGAAAGGCAAGACTTTTATTTTTTTATTTATTGACTTTTTTCAGGTACTTGCATCAATAACACATCTGTCATGATGTTTAAAAAGGGAAGCTTTGAGATTGGAGGAACTGTGTACCCGGTTGCTATTAAGGTAATTTGTCATGTTTGTATATTTATTTATTTTTTGTTATTGCATATTATAATGTAAATATAATTGCAATAATAATTAAAGTGAGGTGTGAAATAGGCTATGCTATAGAAATAAATTAAAGAGATTAAATTGGCAGAGGATGACAACTGAGGGTCTAATAAGTTAATACTTCAACAGTTTTGATTGATAACAATGGATTATCTCAAAATATACTTTCATATATATTCTTCTTGACAGTATGATCCACGATTTGGAGATGCTTTTTGGAACAGTAGCAAATTTGGCATGGTCAACTACCTGCTGCGCATGATGAGCAGCTGGGCCATAGTTTGTAGCGTGTGGTACCTTCCACCAATGTCACGCGAGGTGAGTTGGACCAGACCAGCCAGAAGAGTCATATAATAACATGGTTATAAGACTGTTTCAAAGGTATACCTACATTTTACAATACATTTGTCCCACAGGAAGGGGAAGATGCTGTCCAGTTTGCCAATCGTGTGAAGGCAGCCATTGCCAGACAGGGTGGATTGGTTGACCTTCTGTGGTATGATTATCATTTTAAAGAGCCATTGTTTATTAACATGAAAAGAAGTTCTTTAGATTCCTTACTCTTAAAAACAAACTATGTACAATTGTAAGACGTTGAAGGAGTGCTTGTGAAACAGTTGTGATTTGATTCTAGGGATGGGGGTCTAAAGCGAGCAAAGGTAAAAGATACCTTCAAAGAAGAGCAACAGAAGCTGTACAGCAAAATGCTGGTGGGCACCCAAGAGGACCGCAGTCGCTCGTGAGAGACCTGTGGAATTATGGACGTATTCCTGGGAACCATTGGCCAGTGAATGGTCAGCTCTGCTCCTGTCTGTTGACGCATGTGAACTGGACAAGATCCTTTCAGATGTCAACAGAACTCCATTTGGCTTCCTCAGTCACTGCCGCTGTCTGGCACGTTTCAGTTTGCATTGCTCTTTGGGGTTGCGCTGAGTCTGCTACATTTTGTCAGAAGAACAAATTGATGCACTCAGGCAGTGTTGTCTTCCTTTAGTAGAAAAGCCAATTTTCCTATTTTTTGTTTTTTAGTTTGAGATTTTAGAAGTTACTATAATTTTTTTAATCACAGTATTTAAGTTGCATTTACTTAATATTGGGGCACTAGAGAGACCTTGATAGGGGGAGCCTGTTACTTGAACTGACTCAAGTCCATTGGAAATGCCTTTCTTGGTTTAAGGCAGAATTACATTTCATTGCATTTTTTGAGGAGAAAAATGTTATTCATTGTTCCGGGAGACTGAAAGATGGATGTTTTCATACACATTCAGTATGTTACATTGGGTCTTTTCCATTGAGTGTGTATAATTACATTATGATATGGAATTTGAAACCCAAAGTTAAACTGCTCATTTTCAAAAATGTAATTAAAACATTATTTAATAACTTTATTTATTCTAATCTTATTATGGTCAAGATATTTTTTCCAAATACAGTGCATTCACATAATTCCCATTTACTTAAAATGCTAAAAAAGCACGTGTCAGAAATGACTGCACTGATCCTGCATTGTCCATTTTATTTCAACTTTTCAACTAGTGTTTTGGTTTGTTTCTTTTAACCAGGGATGGTTTGAGTTGTAGCCAATCCTCAGCAAATGAATGTGAATTTGCAATTAAAAATGATCAAGGATTTTAAATGCAAAGAGGGACACTGAATTAATTTGTGAACCCTCTTTCTGATCAATCAATGATCACTCTTCTGTGACTCTGAGGAGAGAGTGAAAGATTGCTTATTTTTTAACTGATATGCTCCAGCAGGTAGTCAGTCAAAGTGGCCATGAGTAAATAAATGTTCAATGTTTGCTTTGGGCTTCTCTTGTCTTAATTCACCAACAGTAACTGTACTGCATAAAATACTATTGAAACTCCACTTATCATAAATGTGTTGATATTGTTGAACCAGTATTGTTTCATAATTTATAGCTTAGTTGTGTAAGCCCCCTGCACCCAAAGAGGACTGTTAAAAAGTAAAACAAGAAAAGGCATTTCTAGCAAGCTTTTAGTTTGTAACTCGGGCCTCCTTTTATAAGCACTTTGCCTTTTAAGCACCTTTGTCCCTACACCAGTGATGGACAGCATTTGTTTGTACTGGTGTGGAAATAGTTTAAAACGGGTTTATTGAGGATGGTGAACAAAACACACAGTAATAGAAGGAGGAGTTGGAGGAAACGGGACGAAGTGTGCAAAAGGATGGCTGTATAAACAATACCATGGTTGAGCAGCTCCCTGCCTGCACTATGGTGAGCAGGAGTAGGGCCCCAGCAGTCTCAGCCAAGAGGGGACTCCTTATGGGCACAAGGCCATAAAAAGAGCAACTGGATCACTACTAAAGAACTTCAAGTTTGTTGTTTAGTCTGTATTTAAAAGTAAGATATTATTATGCTATATTACTCTTATAACACATGAAAAAAGATAAATTCAGAACTAGGGAGGCTTGGTATAGGGCAGGCATGCCCAAACTGTGGCCCGGGGGCCAAATGCGGACCAATTTTTCTTGGTCCTCAAGCTTCCAGGTGAATTGGCCCATATTACCTTAAACAGTACTTTTTACTGTACATTTCTGAAAATCTGCTTTAACAAGCACATATTAAATATTAAATATGTCTCACTGAGGATGTAAGCATGAATAAAGGTGTAGTGGTTCAGTCTAACTTGTAATAAACACATAGATTTTTCACTGTATTGGTGACCGGTCTATGGCCCTCAATCGGCCCTCAGCTTTATCTGTTTTTATATGTGGCCCTTAATGAGAAAAATTTGGACACCCCTGGTATAGGGTATAGGTCTGCACCCCAAAATTGTAGCTTATTTGGGTTTAGGAAACGCTTAAAAACCTGTTAAACAGCGTTCTCCTACTCCATAAGGCTGGTCTTTCAAAACAAAAGGATTTTACTGAAAAGGAGAGCTTAGTGTAGTCTAACTTCCTGTTTACGCACGAGAGTATTTCATCGTTAAGTCAAAGACAGTGCGCCACTTTGAACGCGTCTTGGAGCATACTTAAACGCATTAAGTTGTTTTAAGCTCAACTTTAAATGAAATGACTTGTGTAAAGTGTGGCACATTGAGAGTTTAAACCAGGAAGACATTACAGTGACGGGTAATATGGGCGGAGCGCAGACCTGTCAACACTGCGCTGCGCCAGAGAGTTTGAACGAGGCTCGAGCGGCCCCTGAACGCGGCGGATGCTCTGTCCAGTCTGTCTAAGTCCGCTAAGAAGATACTAGTCCAATTAGCCGAGAGGAGACGGAAATCCACGCGCACATGCCAAATCTCACGCTTTTTCGCCCAAACATGGACATGGACACTGGTGTTACGTGTGACTTAGTGCAACTTCGACCTGACGTCCCAAGAAACGCTGTCGACGCTGTTGTGAAATGCCGCGGTGTCTCTGAGCGCGTGTAAGTTGCGGTCAGCAGCCTAAAGCCTCTTTAAGCCCCTACAAGAAGAGGACAACAAGGCCTTGAAGCGAAGTTTGGTTTGACAGTATCTGCAGAAGACCATGGAAAGCTACACTGATGTGCTCCTCGTCACCGCCAACGTCGGCTCTCTCTTTGATAACGTGAGTCCCGCTACAACTTCACACGCACCGCCGCCGCCGTCTCGCGCTGCCGCAGGGTCACGCGAGCAGTGCACCTTTCACATGCTTATACTGTACAATGGGCTGCTCCGGGGTACCGTAACACGTTTACGGAGCTTTTCCTGTAGGCCTACGCGCGTTTTACGACTAGTTGCTAAGTTACAGTGTGGTGTGCCTGCAAAAAAAAAAAGCTGCCTACTGCCATATTTCATTTGTCACCTGTCAGCATGTATGTGTGTTACAAGTGTGTTCAAACAGACATTATGATGCTGCACAGGGTTATGTCAAAGTTTGCTTGTCACGTGACCACCATCCTCAAGCGTTATTAAAGTGCACTGTGTAACTTTTCTAGAGGAGGGTTCATCTACTGTACTATGTGCTTGTGCTTGTCTCCAGGGAGAATAGTTATTGCTTTCATTTGTTTCACAGTGAATACAACTCTCAGCTTGTCACCAAGGAGTTTCATGAGTTAATCTGGAACATTCTAGGCAAAGCAATACCATCACCATGGAGATGAGAGATGAGATAAAAGTTACATAATGCACCTTTTCAAAAACAGGAGATAAAATACTACCATGCAAGCAGTCATAAGTATTTATGGGCTATGTTATATCACTAACGGGTTAGCCGACAGCTGAATAGAAGAAACTATGGGCATTAAGAAGAAGCAGCAAGAAGAAACTATGGGCATTAAGTGGAGTCGACTACTTTAGGTCCAAAGGCAACAGGCAGACGAATAATGGTCATATTTGAATTTATTTAATTCGACAGTGCACGTAAAAACATATAAAACAGAAAACATGTCATGTACCAAGTTTTTTGCAAAAATAGTCTTTTCCACCTGCAGTCCCTATGCAGGTTTATGTCACAAATGATCACATTTTATTAGACCTTTTTGTACATAGAACATTTAACCCTACTTTCAACTGCCACAGGTTAAAGTTTCTAATCAGTGTAAGTGTGAACTATCAGTTACTCGGTTATTATGCATAATATATGGTGCCCTTCTTTGTTTTGACTTATCATGTCCCTGAGAAGTGTCACAGCTCTAGTCTTTCTACCCTAATTTCAGTGCAAGTCTGTGCTTATGTGTGTAATATCAAAATGCAGTACTTTTTTACCTCAAAATGTGTAACCAGTCCATCCCATTTGATATGGTGCTGTGTTGTGGGTGTTGTGGTAAAGGTGACTGAGTGTCAGTCTAGATTCACAAGGTTTACTGTTTAACAAATACAAATGTCACAAACTGCTGTGAGTATGAAGGGTCCAACAGGTATCCTCTAAATATGTGTGATGAGATTTGAGAATAACAATAAACTACATCCAAAATATGACAATTCAAAGGTAACACTTTACATTTTGCTGCTGAACTGCATTTAACAGTTACATATACAACACAAATACAACACCAAAAATCAAATCAAACATCAAAAATATCATACCTGTTTAACAAATACAAATATCACAAACTGTTGTGAGTATGAGTGATCCAACATGTATCCTCTGGCAAAAAATAATACACACAATAAAAGTCATTTGGTAACAAAGAAAAAGTTATTTAATACTTTGATCAATTTAATTAGCAAAATGGCTTAGTTAAGAGTATGATTTTCATTACAGTTAACTTCTTTAAATGTTGACTGATGAAAACATTAGAGGATAATTTCCAAAAGGAATAAACTATTTACAAAACCTTGATTAGCAAAAATATATATATATATAAAAAAAAACAAATTCTCACAGCACCACAAGACAAATGATAACAACAAAATAATGGTGAAATGTTTCATACAACTGGAGATGTTGCGGGGGGATGACGCTTTATTGAGTCATGGAAATTTGGCTGAGTTTCAGCTCCATTTTTGACTTGGTCCCTTTGTGGCTGAAATGTAAGCAGATTAATATCTCTCTGGCCTGTGGACCCGGGCCTGTACTGACTCACTCTATTTCTGTAAATAAACAGTCTTCAACATTTGCCCTGCTCCTGAAATGAGAGAGGAGCTCAAGTACATCACAGGATTAGTCTATGGGAGCAATCTGACATGTTGCCATCCGGTAACTCTATGAGGGTGTGCTCGCACCAGTCCAACCGAGCTCCAGCACTGACAGCCCCTAAAGCGCGGTACGACTGTCCAGAGTGAACGAACCGTGCCCGGGAGGAGGAGGAGGGCGCACACGCACGACTTAAGTGTACGAGCCCTGTCAGGTGCGCTGGTGTTACTCACAAGAGGAAAACAGTGAATAAACTCCGCCAAAACACACTGAATCTACGCTTACCTTTTAATAAAGACTGGGGGCAGAGACTAAAGTTTTGCAGCCTCTCACTCCTCCACAGAGTTTTTATAAACTCACAGAGGAGTGCATCACTACAGGACTCAGAGCTGCCTCAATATTTAATAGATATGTCATGCCGCTGGTTTTATTTTCTCCGCTAAAAAGACTGCGTCACTGCGCGATGTGTAAACGAGCAGCGCTGCGTGATGACGTCACCGCGGCTCGGAGCGCGCGTGGAGCGCACTTCAGTCACGCTTCAGAAGGTCCAGTGTGAGTGCGCCTTGAATCACCAGAGCAATAGACACAAATTATGAAAATTGACTTTATATAAAAGTGTATTTTAACTTGCAACCTTGTTTAATCTGTTACACAGCAGTTTATGTTATCATTTTTATTAAAAATTACTTTTACTTACTTTTACTCAACTTTATTGAGAATCTGTAGTCTAGACCTCATTTTAAGAGAAAATCCTTCAAAATGGTAATAATTAGTAGTTTGACTAGTTTGTTATGTCTCAAAGCAGTCAGTGTCTTATGCACACATGCAAATACAATGCAAACATTTTTGCATTATCCACATTATGGTTCCTGTAGTATAAACTATTGGGTTTTGCAAGAATTGTGATCTATATCGTTTAAAGCACTTGGCACTGAAAATACTTTAAGACCAAGATGTGCTTTTCCGCAAGTCACGGCACTCTACTGCTGCACAAATACATGATATGAAACATTCATGGTCATTTTTGATGTGGACATTTTTACAGATGATTGACCGTTGTCTGGACATCTGCATGTCAGATACTGGTTTACAGTAAGCAGCCAAGAGTGTAAAATCAACCCTGAAATTATATTTCAATCTTTGTAAACTTTTTATATTAGCTTTTATTCTTTTCCGTGTGTGTCAAAAATCTAATCTTACCAGAGTAGAACAGTAACATAATCAGCACAAGTGCAAACACATAAATCAACATTTTTTAAATGTACAACTTTTTGTTTTTAATATATTTATTATTATATTTTTTAGGTGGGTGAGATTCAAAGTCAATGGTTAAAGGAGCTGTACAAGGTAAGTATTTGTTTTGTTAATTATGGGACATTTCCTCATTTCTTGTGTCACAGTTGTTTTTCCTTTGTAGACAATCCACAACTACAGGCCACGGTTTGTTGCGTTACATTTTCAAGAGGTCGGAGGAAAAGACTACATGGCCAACATGGGCTATGCTGAGAACTTCTTCAGGTAAGACAGAGTCTGTTTATTTATTGTCCTAACACAAGCCTGAGTACCTCTGGTGACAAGAGCAAATTACTGTATGCAACAGTACAAACAATTTGCTGTGATGCTAGTTGGAAAGAAGCTATGTGCCATGATGTCACATGTTACATGCGTCTCAATTACTGATACATAGCAGCTGATGTCATCAACATTTCCTGGGGGTGTGATGCTAACTAGAGGCTCTGCCCTGTTTGACGCTTTGTTAAACGTTAATCTGAACTTTATTTTAACACAATGTGACCATAAAGAGCTGATTACCTCAACAGATGAGTTAATTTGTGCTGTTTTTGCACAAGTCATAATACATTTTATGACTTATGTTTCATTGATCATACAAATATATATTTATCTGATCCTGTGAGTCATGTAAATTGAGATGTACAACATGCCGCAAACCACTAGATGGAAACGTTGACTCTGCTCAGCTCTGATAGTTAGACATGAAAGTTTTGTTTTTACTTTAATAATTTGTCTTCTCTGAAAAAATCTACATAATTACTAAAACAGAATATCTTGACCTAATATGCCACTAAATATTTCCTCTGTAATGCAAACATATTGAACAGTGCTCAAATGTAGTATACCTTCTCCTATCTCATGCATTTATTTATCTTAACATGTTGTGTGTAATGTTGTTACAGGAGCATAGAGACAAGTGAAGAAATGCGTGATTTTGATCGGGTCTGTATCTACGTAGACAACCGCTTTCAAGTTGAGGACAGCTTCACGGTGAGAACTAGATTCTGAAACAGGTCTTGCCATTTGTGATGCTTCCACTAGAGTGCGCCCTTCTCTACATAACAGTTCTCGCCTGTTGTTCTCCACACCTCTGGTATACTGTACAAATCAGTCATTAACCTAAATGCCAGTTTTATTGTGCATGTTATGTTGTTTCCAAATTGAAAGGTTAAGACATTTGTGGAGTAGCTGGAGCCCACCACAGATACAGCCATATAGTAGGTCTATATCATTAGTATTTGTTGACTTTATCAGCTGAGTAGTTGGAAAGTTATGTCAAATTTGTAGATTGTGTGTAAGCCCTGCAGCAGTTGTAGGCCCCTCTTCACATGGTCTTGAGTACCAAATACAAAGGAGGATTGGTCTGCTGTGTAAATTATGGTTAATGTTGAATGGGAAAACCAGAGTGCCCAGAGTAAACACACCTAGACAGAAAAGCTAACCACTCTGCACTTTTGAGTTACAAGAAAAACAAAACGTGCCACCTGTGTATTTATAAATCATTCCTAGTTCCTTATCAGTTAATTTGTCCATCAAAAACTACAAAGAAACCTATTCTCCGTGTGCCTCGACCAGTTGTGGGTGGAGTGTTGTTAGAACTGTAACCTTAAATACACATAGATCACTAAGATTTAGTACGAAACTATGTTGCGGTGACAGTGTTTTGGCTTGGACAGAAATGTTGTTTTCAAAAACAGGTTTATTAAGTCATATGTTTTGCTGATAACATTTTTTATCTTCATCTTTTGTTAAATTCGAGCTCCACTGGATTTTACAGGTGCAAGGACAGTGCTTGGGTCATTGGTTCATAATGTCATCTGGTGCCATGAAATTCAGCTCTTTATTTGACCTCTTCAATTACGTCTGGGTGACTCAAGCTATAGCTGTAATTGTCTGTACAGCAGTCCTAATACTGTATATGAGCGAAGTACTATTAACCCTTACTCCTCCCAGGTGATACTTTTACACTGGATATCTGACAGTAGGGGTCAATTTACGCACCAGAGGAAGGTAAGAGCCAAAAGTCAATGGCCAGGTGTACAGAGACAGGCCAAAGTCAATGCATTAAACTCTAGATTAAAACTATTGATCCTGGCCTATTTGTGCACAATAAATAAGCTGTGAGGGCTTCGACGGACAGCTGGGAGTTAAGTTTCCCTGCTCTCAAGTCTTCTGCACCCTGCTCCAGTGGTCGCCCTGAGAGGTTTGCAGTGAGCAGAAGCCCCCACCAGCCCCACAATGTCTCATTCTCATTTGGTCTGTGCCACCTGCATTGATTTTCAATTTGTTTCCTGTTGGCGGGGGATCATCAGTTATAAGGGCCAAGAGTCGGTTTGGGGAGTTCTCCTTTCACATTCGCTCGCAGAGGCAGAGGGGGCAGACTTGCGTATACATTCCCAGTACAAATGGTGTTTTGATAAAAAATCACTTGTAAGTCAATATTTTTTTATTAAACTGTGCACAAACCTGATTGATGAAGACCGTTGTTTGGCTGAGTATGTGAAGGGGAATGTGTTTGGACTGTTCGCATGTGCACTTTCTCTGTTTGTAAAAAGACCAATATGTCCCAATAAACTTATCTAACCTATCTACTACCATAGTATGAGTAACTTAACATCCAACCATGTGTGGGTTACACTGCACTGTTTTTTGCATGAGTCGTATTTCCTTAAACCAAATTTGAACTTTGCAATTTTCTTAGCATCTGTACATTTATTATACGTTCAACATGAGGTGATGGTGGTGTTGTAATGGTTCCCAGCCTTTTCTGTTTTGTCTTCCCCCTAAGCCTTGTGTCATATTCTGAGAACACCCTATTAATAGAACTGCATTTTCAGATGTAATTATACATCTAGTACATTGCCAATTACAACTATTATATTTTCTTGTTTTCATAAAATTTTTGTCAAATATATCATACAAAAACATTCTTAAAGATGTAAAATGTACTACACATTTTACATTCAAATATCATTGAATTCCCGTTTTCTTTTAAATCTGAAATCATTCAAAGTTCCCCCTGGCAATCGCTCGCTTACCCCCAGGGATCACCGTACTCCTGGTTGAGAAACACGGGTGTAGTGGGTTATGTTTTGGCCCAATAAGGGGAGAGGAACTGGTTCCAACCTCACCTAAAACAGGTTGAAATTTTATCTCTTTTCCACAGCACACACATATAATAACTTTGCAATAAACTTGATTACCCTGTGAGTATTTGTATCTGTGTTTTTAGTTAGTTATTGCTTCTTATCAGATTAAAATGTCTTTCTTGGTACACATATCAGCCTGAACATTTTGGTCACTAATTACCATTCACTGGAGCTGATCAAAGAGGCACTTCAGTTTTATTAAATAAGGATTATTTTGACAGCACAGATAGATGTTGTCTTCAGGGACAGATCTCTCATGTTTGTGTGGGACGGTCACGCCCTTCGCCCCTCTCTGCACCCGCTGATTTTTCTTGTGCCCCCCGCTCGCTCAGGCAGCATTGGCAGACAGCAGGCCCACTGCTTAATACCTTTTAAATTGTTTTAATTTTCTGCTTTTATTGATCTCAAGGGGAATGATTAATCAGATCAGTGGAGCAGGCAGTTAGTACATTAAAAATTGTCAGGCCATGTCAGGGATGATTTGGTGCAGAAGTGTGTGGAGAGAGTGTGTGTTATGTGCTCAGTGTGAGTTGACTTTTGGTATTTGCTATTGTACAGGTTTACAATATCATTTGAAAAAGATATAATTCCTTCAATTGAGTCGGTATCTTAATTTGAGCATTTACAGTTTTATTTGTGGTTTTGCAATTGTCAGATGTTTTATTGCATATTTTTTATTGTATTTTCTGTTTTTTGGTTGCAGGCTTTGGGCAGCATGTATTTCATCCACAAGACACTGAAAAACATCTTACAATATGATTTTAATGGTAAGAATTATCCCATAAAATATCTGTATCTGTCAGAAACGACAGTCACAATGTTTGTTTGTGACCCTAAACATATCCTGAACAATTCTTTATTTTATTTATTTTTTTAATCTTTGCTGCATATTTCTCTTGATCAAAATGTGAACTTATTAGTATTTAAGTACAAGCACTGGTTGCCTAAATTGAAAGGGAACAGTTTAGAGTTTAAACCTTAGACTTCTCTGCTGCATAAGTCCAATCACGTTATCCATGAAAAAGCTGCTCACAAACACTTATGGAAGAACCATAAAGAAGTGGAGCTGCCAGTGTCTGTGCTGCTGTCTGCTTCGGCACGCCTAATGTCTCTGTTATAGATCCTCTCATCGCGTATGCCGCTCTGATGAGGTTAACACCAGTTTATTGATTGCTGTTTGCATGTTTTCTCACTCTTTTACATGTCACCGCTCTCACCTCCCCTTTCTCTCTTCTGCCTCTCACAGTGAAGGATTTTAGACCTGTCTCGGGGCAGAACAAGTACATGGAGAGTCTGGATGGCGTCGCCACAGTGGAGAAAGAAAAATTCCCAAAGAATTTCTGGCCTGACGTAAGTATATACAGATGATGGTGAGTTTGTGCATGCATTGATTGGTTTGTTGGTAGTGTGTATGTCAGTAATGGGAGGGGTACTCTGGGACCAAGGGGAGATGTGGGGACAAATGAGTCTTCTGGGGCAGAGCGCTGTCTGCCGCCTCTGACAGGGAGATGAGACAAATTATGTGAAAGAATCAATAATTATCAGTTTGGCCCCTGAAAGCTCACTGCTGTTTAGTGACTCGCACTCATCCGTCTGTGTTGCAGTTTAAATGGTCCAGAAAAGGCTTCATGAGGACACGTTGGATTATACACAACCAGTATGTACCCCGCACACACACACACATACACACGCTCCGAAACTCATGTAATAGTTTGGGGATTTTAGAAGCACTTGATACATTTCATAAATAATGACCTTTGATAGAAGTTATTAATGGTTTACATGTTTTCACAGCCTTTAGAATAAAACCTACCATATTTACCAAGATTTATAACCTAAAATTGTACCTGCTGGGCCCTTAACTATAGAGACCTCCCATGGCCTGCCGTAAATCAGCATATCAGTCAACAGATTAGTTAGTTTCACATTAACTATTTTCCAGTGACAGCCTAAAAAACGACCCAAAGTGTCAAAGCAAAGGAGTAACAGAAAACTAATGTCTGTTTGAGAAAATGCACAAAGTCTCTGTATCACAGACTCTTATCACATGATTTCCTGTTTTATCCTGCCACCTGCCACTATTGTTTCTGTGTGTGCAGACGGAGACAGCAGCAAACTGTATAGTATATTAAACAGATACTGCATTATCATCTATTGTAATACACATGAATGAATAACTGTGTATTTGTAACAGGGGCTTGGACCTGGTGAACATCCACCTCTTCCATGATGCCTCTAACCTGATCGCCTGCACCTCAAGCCCCTCTATTTACTCTGCAAACCGCAAAAACGCCCTCCGATATGTCATTAACAGGTGAGATATGAAATGTATGAAGAACTTAGACATGAGATTGTTGCTCAAGTATTTAGTATGCGTGAAATGAGTTTCTGTTCTCACAAGTCATCACGTTCCTTGTATTTGAACCGAATAAACCCATTATTTATTTGTCTTTCAGGATATCAGACAATCAGCACACTCCCATGCCTTTTTTCCTCTTTGGAGATTTTAACTTCCGTCTCGATGCACTCAGTCTTGTTCAGGTATGATTAGAATTTTCGCTCAATATCTTTTAATCAAGTTTACACTCATTATTAAAAGTAAATCTGCTTTATTTTGTGCACAGCATCTGTCCACATCGGCCGAAGTGCAAACTGTAAAGAAGGACAGCAGTAATGAAGTGCAGAAGATAATTTGTGAGGAGAAAGATAATGACCACAAGGTAACTTATTTTATTATATTCTGATTAATTAATTAAACTAGTAATTAGTTCAGGTGATTTGTTTAGTTTCATGCCTTAATCAAACTATTTGACCTGCAGGTATTGCTTCACATTGAGGAGAAGTTGTTTACCTATCTACATCAGGCAGTTTTCAGAGAGGACAATGGCAGACCGGTAAGACTTGCTGATCTCTAAACTGGATAATATGTCTGCCCAGTGCACGTGAAGGCATTTTGATGATTAATGATTAGGTAGCAGCCAGTGAATCACACAAAGGATAAACAAAACATAGTAAACTGAATAACCTCATGTGTACATCTGGAAAAACCTTAATAACCCCTGCATTTTTCTTTTATAGCTTTTAAAATACGACAAAGAGGTTTCAGCGTTTCATGATGTTATAAGGGAAGAAGATATCAAGTTTCCACCAAGGTAAAGTACATTTAATTTAGACAGCTAAATGTGGCATGTCAAATGGATATTTATGAGTACACATGGAGGGAAATTACTTATAAATTCACTGTAGGACAATCATGTAATTAAACAAATTATCTCAGAAATATTTTCTATGCATTCTCAAGCTTAATTATATGCTTTTGTCAACCTTTGTTTTTGACATTACATTTATTCTAATAAAGACTATTTCCTCTGTCTCTCAGCTATCCCTACAGTGAAGACTACACTAAACCAACCCAGTACATGAACACCCGCTGTCCCGCCTGGTGCGACCGTGTTCTCATGTCCCACAATGTCCAGGACCTCCTCCTATACTCAGTCAGTCCAACTCACACTACCTATTGCCCTCCTCATACACTATTTTCTACATTACAGCACATACTTACATCTTCTAATATTATTTCAGAATGAGGACAGTGAGCACAGCTTGGTCTACAACACAGTGGGTCCCAATGTGTGCATGGGAGACCATAAGGTAAATAATGTTTCATGTTTACTCATCTATTAGTGATTAATGTTAGTGTAATTAAAATATGTTAAGAGTTACTCAAATATTAAAACATCTTTTGCACAAACCAAAAAAAGTATCCAACACAATTGTCTGATTTCTTTCTGTTTGTAGCCTGTTTTCTTGTTCTTTGCACTGAAGACAAACGACCATTGACCCTGCTCCATCTCATGGTAATAACACTATTAGTACACTTAACACAATGTGTTCCCACTGTCTTCAAGTCTGTTTTAGCTCGATGCTTAGTTCGATGTATGGAGTGATCATGTCCTATTTGTCCTATTCGTCCCTGGAGGGCCATAACGGGCGTGGGCCCACTGGAGTTTGGATATGAACTAAGATGAAGTGTTGGCTCGACACAGGCACTCCTATGTGTCTGTTGTCACTAAAGCAAAGGCTATCAGCACCTTCCCCTGATCTATGTTTGTTGAATCCTGTCCACTGACACCACTGCCATGCTAACTGCATCTCTGAGTGTCTTTTCAATAATTACCACCCTGATGGTCGGCCCGAGACACATATATTGTGCTGGATGGGGTATTGGCACTTTTACGGTCATGATTTTGTTTTCTCTGCCATTTAAATTTATTTTCTACCAAATCTATAGCTTTTTAACAAGCACACCACTTGAGAAGCTTGCAGAATGATTAGAGGCACGAAAACAATGGAGAGGTGTATTGGGGCTTTAAATTATTTGTGTGACAGATTGAGCCGTCTTAGCCTATGCCTCAGTGACTTTAGTTTTCAGGCTACAAACAAGGCAGCTCTGCAGGCCCCCCAAATATACTGTATCATGTATTTGTACAATACTCTGTTTAGATATTTCAAATAATAATAGGTACTTCAAATAATAATCTCCAGAGTAATTTGAAACAATGTTTATACATCTAAAGACACGTGTAGCATTTGTAGAACTGCCTCTTTTGTACTGAAAAAGCAAAAAGGTTTTTTTTTCTTTCAGTTTCCGCCATAGCCCCATAATCTTTCTTTGTACTTTTCCCACGAGATAACAAAGTGGTGGAGTTCCCCTTCTTTTCAGTGCAATAGCCAAACTGAGCCACTGTATATAATGTAACATAACATATTTTTAATTTTATTTTGCATCATGTTTTTTTTAGTTACATGTGTTCATTGTGTGTGTTCTTACAAATGTTGGACAGGATACAAGAGATGTTGTTAAAGAATGGCTTCCAATCATAAGCAGCAGGAAGACGCCACACCAAGACCTCTCTTATACTTTATAAGAACAAAACATTATATTTTCTTTTAAATATCTATACAATCCTTTACTCAGTGGACCAAGAATGAAGGACTTGAGTTGAGAAAACAGATGGGTTTTCATGTTCTAAAATGATCCTTTACAATTTATGTTTTGTGCTTTGTATTTTGTGTGTGTAAATGTTTAACCAGAAGGATTGCAGTGACATATTCAGTTATTATGTTTATTTTTAACGCTTCTGATTTTAGGTATTTATTTTGTTGTTGTAAGTAAACGGGTATGAAAACTGCCATGTTAGTACACAATGGCAGATGTTTAATACAGAGAGAAAAAGAATTTTGAATGTAGCTGGAGCTGCCTGTAAATGTGAGCTGTAAACAAGTGGGAGGACTTCACATCTGACGTATGGGCACGTGTTTGTACAACTGATGACACACAATGTATTTTATCTATTTACACAATGCTAATAATGAAACTACAAGTAACTGTGTAAAACTGTAAAAAAAAAAAATATATAATGAAAAACTTACTTTAGCATGTAATCTGATTCCTTACATTTTTGTATTGTTTTTCATCTTTTTGCATTTTACAAAACCATTTGTTCAGTGCTGTAATAACAATGCATGACCTGATACTAGCAGTGACTAAAGTAAAATATATTATTTATGTGTTTGTACTATATGCTGTTTATTAGTTAAATTAAAATGAAAGTGCTTTATTCTGTAGCTCAGAGTGATGACACATTTTCATTGGCAAAATACATTTTCTATAGACTTCACTTGTCTGTACAATGCTGCTCCCAAAAACGGAAATGCATATAGCACTCCAGCTATGAGCTCATAGCTGGAGTGCTATACGCAACTTTTCTTCTGTCATTTGTGGTTTTAATTGCAGTCTTTGACGACTGCCTCATAGTCTTGCTCAAACGGACAGCACAACACAGACGGAGCATTTTTCATCATGCATATAATACATATAAAAAAGTCAAAAGCATTGTAAAATGATAATAGCTTGTGTATGTGGTGTAATTAGGTCATTATTCAATTCCCTTTTGCAGGCACACTACAATGTAAAAATCTAACTTTTGTAAATATTAAATATTAACTCTTCTTCTATGTTATTATTGTGTTAATTTCTGTCCATTATTAATGCATTAGTTGATAAACCTGTTTGTGTCCTGATGAGACAGCCCCACCTTCTTTCCATTCGAATACCAATGTGGGAAAGGCCAGTGAGCTGGCTGCAGTACAAACGTGCACACAAGAAGTATGTCACTTGTTCTGACTTACTTTTGACTTAGAAATACCTACCTATTTTATCCAGGTATAATGCACCTTAAAAGTATGTAAAATAAACTTTGCAAGGAGAGATGCCAATGCAAATGTTGTAAAAGAAAATCACATTTTACAGATATTAAACAAAAGCTTATTTGTAAAATCATATAAAACTATTACTTCATCATTAATTACAAAATATGCACCAATATTTGTCAGTATACAAACCATAACTAGGCTCTTTATTTTCCTGTGGAAACAGGATTTACGTTGTGGCAGGTTTGGTCCATCCCTGTGAACTCTGGACCATATGGAGCGGTCTCGGTGGTGAAAGCTCGTCTGTTCATATTGATTTTATGTTAAATGGCTTTTCGGGGTCATTGTCTTCAATTAGGACAGACTCCCAAGTAAATCATTGCAGATTTTACATTTTCTGCAATCTTCAGTTTTTACTTACAGTTTCATTTTTACCACTTAGATGATGAGTACAAGGTTTTATTGTAAATCATTTACATATGAATGGATTACCTGGCTTCGTGAAAAGCTCTGAATTTCCCGTAAACTGAAACACTTGGTGCCGGGTTTATTCATTTACATTTTTTCTCATTTGGACTTACACGTCAGTACTGTATCTCAGCCACTCCCACATTTTTGTACATGAAAACTGCAGAAATATACACTCATTTGTCAATATGTTATTACTGTTCTTTATTAATATAGACTTGGCCTAGTGCGATACATAAAAAATAAATCAAATAAAATACTTGTTTGATCATGCAAACATAATATTATTTAACTTTTTATTAAAGTTATCTTGTAACTCTCCTTCGGGCTCAGCCCGAAGGAGCGACGTGGGCCGTCCTCACGTGGACCCACCACCCCCGCGAGAGGATCCATAAGGGGCCGGTGCAGTGTGATCCGGGCGGCAGTCGACGGCGGGGGGCCCCGACGACCGGATCTCCGGACATGGAGACTAGCTCTGGGGACATGGAATGTCACCTCGCTGCTGGGGGGAAGGAGCCTGAGCTTGTGCGGGAGGTTGAGCGTTACCGACTAGATATAGTCGGCCCTCGCCTCCACGCACAGTTTGGGCTCTGGAACCCAACTTCTTGAGAGGGGCTGGACTCTCCATTTCTCTGGCGTTGCCCGCGGGGAGCGGCGGCGAGCTGGTGTGGGCCTGCTCATTGCCCCACAGCTCAGCCGTCACGTGTTGGAGTTCTCCCCGGTGAACGAGAGGGTCGCGTCCCTGCGCCTTCGGGTCGGGGACAGGTCTCTCACTGTTGTGGCAGCCTACGGGCCAAACAGCAGTGCAGAGTACCCGGCCTTCTTGGAGTGCCTGGGGGGGGTACTAGACAGTGCACCCACCGGGGACTCCGTTGTTCTCCTGGGGGACTTCAACGCCCATGTGGGTAACGACAGTGACACCTGGAGGGGCGTGGTTGGGAGGAACGGCCTCCCTGATCTGAACCCGAGCGGTGTTTTGTTATTGGACTTCTGTGCTAGTCACAGTTTGTCCATAACGAACACCATGTTCAAGCACAAGGGTGTCCATCAGTGCACGTGGCACCAGGACACCTAGGTCGGAGGTCGATGATCGACTTTGTAGTTGTGTCATCTGACCTCCGGCCGCGTGTTTTGGACACTCGGGTGAAGAGAGGGGCAGAGCTGTCAACTGATCACCACCTGGTTGTGAGTTGGATCCGCTGGCGGAGGAGGAAGCCGGATAGACCTGGCAGGCCCAAGCGTATCGTGAGGGTCTGTTGGGAACGTCTGGCAGAGCCTTCTGTCAGGGGGGTCTTCAATTCGCACCTCCGGGAGAGCTTCTCTCTGATCCCGGGGGAGGTTGGAGACGTGGACTCCGAGTGGGCCATGTTCTCCACCTCCATTGTTGATGCGGCTGCCCGTAGCTGTGGTCGTAAGGTCTGCGGTGCTTGTCGCGGCGGCAATCCCCGAACCCGGTGGTGGACACCGGAAGTAAGGGATGCCGTCAGGCTGAAGAAGGAGTCCTATCAGGCCTTGTTGGCTTGTGGGACTCCTGAGGCAGCTGACGGGTACCGGCAGGCCAAGCGTGCTGCGGCTCGTGCTGTCGTGGAGGCAAAAACTCGGGGTTGGGAGGAGTTTCGGGGAGGCCATGGAGGAGGACTATCGGACGGCCTCAAAGAAATTCTGGCAAACCGTTCGGCGCCTCAGGAGGGGGAAGCAGTGCTTCACCAACACTGTTTACAGTGCGGGTGGAGAGCTGTTGACCTCAACTGGGGATGTTGTCGGACGGTGGAAGGGAATACTTTGAGGATCTCCTCAATCCCACTGTCACGTCTTCCGAGGAGGAAGCCGAGGCTGGGGACCCGGAGGCGGACTCGTCCATCACCCTGGCCGAAGTCACTGAGGTGGTTAGCAAGCTCCTCGGTGGCAAGGCTCCGGGCGTTGATGAGATCCGTCCCGAGTACCTTAAGTCTCTGGATGTTTGTGGGGCTGTCTTGGCTGACACGTCTCTACAACATCGCGTGGCGGTCGGGGACAGTACCACTGGACTGGCAGACCAGGGTGGTGGTCCCTCTGTACAAAAAGGGGGACCGGAGGGTGTGTTCCAATTACAGGGGAATCACACTCCTCAGCCTTCCCGGTAAGGTCTATTCCAGGGTACTGGAGAGGAGAGTCCGGCCGATAGTCGAACCTCGGATCCCAGAGGAGCAGTGTGGTTTTCGTCCTGGTCGTGGAACACTGGACCAGCTCTACACTCTCCATCGGGTGCTCGAGGGTTCATGGGAGTTTGCCCAACCGGTCCACATGTGTTTTGTGGATCTGGAGAAGGCATTCGACCGTGTCCCCCGTGGTGTCCTTTTGGGGGGTGCTCTGGGAGTATGGGGTCCGGGGCCCTTTGCTAAGGGCTGTCCGGTCCCTGTATGACCGGAGCAGGAGCTGTGTTCGCATTGCCGCAGTAAGTCAGACTTGTTCCCGGTGCATGTTGGACTCCGCCAGGCTGCCCTTTGTCACCGGTTCTGTTCATTATATTTATGGACAGAATTTCTAGGCGCAGCCAGGGGCTGGAGGGGGTCTGGTTCGGGAACCACAGGATCTCATCTCTGCTGTTTGCAGATGATGTTGTCCTGATGGCTTCTTCGAGCCAGGACCTGCAGCAGGCACTGGGGCGGTTTGCAGCCGAGTGTGAAGCGGCTGGGATGAGAATCAGCTCTTCTAAATCTGAGGCCATGGTTCTCGACGGAAAAAGGTGGTTTGCCCTCTCCGGGTGGGTGGTGAGCCCTTGCCTCAAGTGGAGGGAGTTCAAGTATCTCGGGGTCTTGTTCACGAGTGAGGGAAGGATGGAACGCGAGATTGACAGGCGGATCGGTGCAGCGTCTGCAGTGATGCGGTCGCTGTATCGGTCCGTTGTGGTAAAGAAGGAGCTGAGTCGAAAGGCAAAGCTCTCGATTTACCGGTCAATCTACGTTCCTACCCTCACCTATGGTCATGAGCTCTGGGTCATGACCGAAAGGACAAGATCGCGGATACAAGCGGCCGAAATGAGTTTCCTCCGCAGAGTGGCTGGGCGCACCCTTAGAGACAGGGTGAGGAGCTCAGTCACACGGGAGGAGCTCGGAGTAGAGCCGCTGCTCCTTCACGTCGAGAGGAACCAGCTGAGGTGGCTCGGGCATCTGCTCAGGATGCCTCCTGGACGCCTCCCTAGGGAGGTGTTCTGGGCATGTCCCACCGGGAGGAGGCCCCGAGGAAGACCCAGGACACGCTGGAGGGACTATGTCTCTCGGCTGGCCTGGGAACGCCTTGGGGTCCCACCGGAGGAGCTGGAGGACGTGTCTGGGGTGAGGGAAGTCTGGGAGTCCCTGCTTAGACTGCTGCCCCCGCGACCCGGCCCCGGATAAGCGGAAGAAAATGGATGGATGGATGGATCTTGTAAGAAAGTATAATAGGTCTAAGAAATTTCTTTTTATGTTATTTGTAAAGGGACAGCACATATTCATGAATAATTAAAATGTAAATAAGTAAACATTATAACCAACGCGGCTCATTTCCATCCTCAGTACCTCGGCAGGCCGGTGTCAAACAGTCTACAGGACAGGAAAAAAAATATCTTCATGTCCAAAGTAATAAGTTCCAATTACAAAATAGGTGTGTAATGATTTTTGGGCTTTTTAATAAAATGTGAGATTAAACTAGACAAACTAAACCAGAAAAATTGTGACATCTTAAAATACCAGTTATATGTAGCTCATCTCTCTTTTCACTGACAGTATGGACTTAGAATGAGATGGGAAATTACATTTCTTCTAATACACAAATTATTTAAATATTTGTTTCCAAAAGTGTAAAAAATGCAAGGGGCAAATTTACATTATCTTTATGTTAGATGGTCATTTTGCTGTGTTAGTTGATGTAAGAGGTTAAGAAATAAATTGGTCCTTCACATCTCATCACTTCACTATATGTCGTTATTTTGTTTTTAATCATATAAAATGTAACTTCTTTTTTTCCATTCGTTTTATCTGAGAGGGTCATCTCACCCCTTTACATGTTTTTAAAGCGCTTAAGACCCAAATATAATGCTACATCACATCAATGATTTTTTAAATAATTTTTTTTTAAACAAATGAAACAGTTTATAATTCCTTTTTTATTTTCAATTGCTTCATGCATATTTCTTTTTTCCAATATTATTCTTTTTATAGAAAACATTCATGTACAACTCTTTTATACAGTGTAGGCTACAGTAGTAATATTCTCCCCAGTGTTTGCTACATCGGACAGGCTTTATACAATAGAGAAGGACACATCAATAAATGAGAGTATTGTCAAGGTTATGGAGTTCACTGAATTTTATGACGAACAACATTCAGTTTACTGGTAAAATGTAATTGTATTATTCACCTCACTGTAGCAAATTAACAGTGTATTATTTTAAATTGAACTTTAAAACTTATAAATTTTCATTTATTGATGTGTGCAAATGCGTGTTGCATCAAGGTCTTGGACACTGACAGGGTATTTTAATAAGTTAAATATATTACAGCTCTATGGTAAGATTGCAGCATGCATGTCTGTGGAGCAGCCGTGTTTGTACAGGATAAGTGCACAGTGGATCAGACATGGTGTGGTCCGAGGCGCAGCACAGAGAATGCTCTCCGGTGTTTCCGTAGTAACAGGCGTATTTTGTCATCATCAGAGTCTGGGTCTAAGGGTTTGTTGTACTCCTCGTCTTCCACCTCGTTCTCTGAGCCCTCTCCACTCTGTCCTGTGTGGGACACTTGCGTGGAGCTGGGCTCTGACGCACTTTTCTTCCTCCACTTGGTGCGTCGATTTTGAAACCACACCTAAAACACAGAAGTGTTCATAAAGCATGTGAGCAGTAACACATGCAACTGTGTGCTACATGAACTCAACCTGAGTTTACCTTCACTTGTGATTCTGTCATCCCCAGAGAGTAGGCCAGCCGGGCTCGTTCAGGGCCAGCCAGGTACTTGGTCTGTTCAAAAGTCTTCTCCAGAGCAAAGATCTGGTGTCCACTGAATGTCGGCCTAGTGTGCTTTTTTCTGCTGGGCATCTCTCCAAGAGGGCCACTATCTAGAAAAGAAAATAAATGTTTAAAATTTTGAACAAATTTAAAATTATGTAAATATACCTCTGCCATTAGACACTGTACATAAGTATATATATATATATATTTTAGGACAATACATGTCATTGGGCTTAAATTCAATTTAGTTTTATAAATATAACTTATATTTAGTACTTGACCCATTAACAGTAATAATATGTTGTGTATGTAACCGTAACCAAGAGTAAGTAAGTAGACTGTAGTTAACATACACCTGCAGTTTAACACTAGAGCAGCCCGTCTCCTATATTCACACATGTGTTCAAATGGGCCTGTGCCCTGTGTGACTGAGAAACACTCACTGTTGGAGCACTGCTGTCGCCCCGTCCTCCACTCACAGCTGCTGTCGGCCCAGCAGCCCACACTGCGACCCTTCATGGCGCACTCTGAGGCTGGCTTGTTAAAGCTGTTCAGCGAGGAGTTGTAGTCTCGATTGTAGTACACAGGCGTGTTGGAGATAGAGGGACCAAAGCCGCCCATGGGAGAGTATCCGGACAGCAGGGCGCCTGTGCCCGTGGAGCCCACTCCCATCATAGAGCGGCTCAGAATGTCACTGATGCCGTGGGGCGTCCCGGCTGGTAGCTGGCTGTTCAGACTTGGGTTGAGCTTGTAAAAAGAGTTGGGCACTGAATACTGGCACACAGGAGCCTTCAGGTCAGAAGAAAACTGGTTGAGGCTGTTGTTGAAAAGGAAGGAACCCTGGATGTTTGGATCCATGGGAACTGCTCTAGTCCAAGTCTTAGTGCGACAGAAACGCAGCCTGGTCCAGACCGAGGCCCAAACGATGTCCTCAGTGGTGTCTGCAGTTACATTCGCTTTAACCAGTTCAACATCAAAGCTCAAGCTCCTCAGTTTGTGATAAAACCTCTGCAACCTTAAATTTAAATAAACTAAACAAATCAAGTCAAAACGCAGACAAACTCTCAGTGTGGTCCTTCAGTGCAGACCCTGACCCCATGCCGTACGCCCTCTGGTTTGCAGTGTTCTCCTCACACAAATATCATAAATACACTGGATGTGGATTTGGACTGGAACCTTGATAAAGACAAGCTACATTTGAATGCAGCGAGGGATTGGCCTGGGTCTGGGGGGTTCGATGCTTTTCTATTGGTCGTCGAGCGAAGCCAAGCCTTGTATTGGATGAGAGCAGATTAATAGTTTTTTGAACAGGTGGAGTGGGAACAAGTTGATGCTTTGATTGCTTGCCATATCTGACCCAGCAGTGGAGCACAAACAGCTGAGCACCGAGCAATACAATTTAGTGCTATGAATTATTTTCTACACAAATAATAACCTGTCATATTTATTCATTTCCAATTTAGTATATATGTTTTTATTTAAACGTTCACTTGGTATGCTTACACCAGTTATTTGCTCTTTTCCTTGTTGTACTGGAAGGTATTCCTGAAGATTGACTCATACTGATGAATATCAACTAGGGGAATGATGCCCTTTTACCTTATCACTTGTCTGTACTCTATGATTCTAGTTCTGCTCATTGTAAAAAATATCGCATTTATAAATATAAGGTTGTGATATAGAGCTTTAAATAAGTAATTTTAAATGAATAAATAAATGAAATACTGAGTTTATATAAGGGTAGGCAATATTGTTTAAAGGAATATTTGGATTATCTAATTAACAATTTTTAGGCCATATTTCATCAGTGCATCAGGCTAAAATGTGTCTGTAAATAAAGTATTAAACAGAAAAAAGACGATGTACTCAATATTTTAATGCTGAATGTCTCAAAAACAAACATTGCAATATTATTCATGTTTCAGTATACTATCTCACACTTCTCTAACTATTCTTAATGTGTTCATAATTTCTGTATTGTTCTGATTGATGCCTTGCTCAGCCTTATCTTATTTTTATCAGCTTTTCCAACTGTATTTTGGTTAAATTAAAGCTGTCTCTAGTTGCTCCTCTGGCCCTTTCAAAATATTTCAATGATTGAAACCATCAGATTTCAATGTAAACCATCAGATTTGCATTAGTCACATAGACCGAGGGGTCTCAGTAACTTTCCAACAATGATGACATCACCCTGAACTTCCCCACCGTCCTGGCTTCCTGAATTCATCACATGACTCTCCAGGAGTAAGGGAGGAAAGGACAGTCACATGCTGAAGTGATGCCATGAACAAACTATTCATAGTTGTTTTATTGAATTGCTGTTTTATTTGAAACAAAATACCTAGAAATTTCTTGGAAATTTTCGGTCTATCAACAGGTCCAATGTGTGTTTATGTGGGTGTTGATAATAATGGCCAACCAGACAGGGGAAAAGCCATTGTGGTTAAGATAACAATACCAGGTAATGACAGCAGATCCTTACTGGGATCTAAAATATACACTTCAATACTTTACAAAGATGTGAGTCACCAGTGACTCTCCCCGTTTTCAGATGGGTGTGATTGACAGACAGATTAGCCAATTGGGACACACATGGTCTGTCAGTATCAGAAAAAATAAAGGAAAAAATCACATACGGCTGAAAAACATCGTGGACCATAGGTGACCAATGTGCTCCTTCATTTCACACATGTCACTGAAAAATAAACCTCTGATTGCACGATCACATTTGAGAGGCTTGAGAGACCAGACTGATATCAATCTGTATAAAAAAAAATACAGTGAGATATTATTCTGGATTCGCCAGGCAAGCAGATCATTGGGAAAATATCCAGAAGTGCAGCTCTAGGAACAGCATATTAGGACTGGAGCTTACATATATTTTATTTTTGTTTTTATTCACTGGATTTTTAAGTGTCCTATGTTTTCTGTTCAAACAATTTACAGTGACATCCATACCATGAAAAAAAGTAGGAAAAATACAAGTCACATGTCAGTGATTACTCATTTGGAAACTGAAAGCACTAAAAGTAGCTGTTTTTTTACAGTAGCCTGGATAGTTTGAGATTTATTTCAATTTAATGATTCATAAGTTATGACAAAAGGAAACTGATATGGCTGAGAGCCAGGTGTTGTACGTACTTTTCCAAATGTTGTAAGTCCTCTTTTGATTTGGCTCCTCCCAGAGAAGTGCAGTATTTTTGTTTTGGCTGGCACATGCTCATGCACACATATAATGAAGACATCCGCCACAAGAGCAACAATCTCTTACATTGACACAGACACTGACCTACATCAAGACGATATGGTGAGGAAAAGCAGCCCCAGCACCTCTGGTAAGATCAAATTTGTCATTTTATTTTATTTTTTTGTCATGTTTATATGTCATACTGGGGTTTATTAGTGGTATTTTATTATTTTTAAAAGAGGGAACTTAAAGATGGAAACCTTTTTTTTTTTTTTTTTTTTTTTTTTACCAAAATTCAAACTACATTTAAGCAATTTTATATAGTCTAACTTGACTGGATTGACATTCAATGGTCAAATAATTAATAACTTTAATTAAAAGTACACATACATCAGTTATATTTTATCAAGTATTTGTCAGTATTTATATTACACAATTATTATTATTTTGTTTAATGAAAACATGTTGAAGGTTTACCTCATGTTGGAAATCCAAGAAATTTCACAGCATTGACATTCCTGAGATCTGGGACTGTTCGATGACTAAGTGGTTCATGTGAGGTGTTGCTTCACGCCGTATACTGACCACATGCAAGATAAGACTTGTCAACAAAGCTCCTCTGGCTGGATTCTTTCTTTTAATATACTATTTTTGCATCACTGAATTACTTTTGGTATCTATTATAGCACACTTATAATACAAGTTTTAAATGGTCCTTCTGAGCTAGTATAATCTGTCACTATACCAAGAGCACCTCCAGCTTAGTCCTTGTAGATTGCACTGTCTGAGCCATTGGAGGGTATAATACGCCCTACACTAAAGGCATGGTCAGACTTGAATGCACAATACTACTACAATGTGTGGTGTCTCTGGGTCTTGTACTGATGGTAATTTAACTTCTCCTGCATTAGAATTATCAACTGTAATAACAGCTGTTTAAAGCCACCTGACTGACCCTAACTCTATGTGCTGCAGAGGTGCACCGGTGCAGTGCACAGTGCTTGGGACCCCTGGCCTTCCATGCTCAGACTAAAGGCGATTGCATTCACCTGTCTGGCCATGGGAGAACTGTGCAGCGGAACACAAACACCTTTAAGAATGGCCTGGTCTTCAGCTGCCGCTCCATCAAGGTGCAGGAGAGGGTGCAACTCAGGATAGATAAACACAAGACCAACTGGGCAGGAGCTCTCCGAGTGGGCTTCACGACGGTGCCTCCCTCAGCCCGCACTGAAGACCTGCCCTGCATGGCCATCCCCTGCCTCACAAAGCTCCCAGGACACTGGGCTGCTCCAGTGAATGAGTCCCTGGTCAGGGCAGGGGCACTGCTGGAGTTTTGGGTGTCACACAGTGGCAACTTAAATGTGTCTATCAACAATAGAATTCAGCATCAACTACTGACAGGCGTTAACATCACCCGACCATTATATGCCATGATCGATGTATATGGTCAAACATGCGGTATTACATTATTAGGTAAGTCAACTATTATATCATCTGAACTGAATAATTCAACTTGTGTTACCTCATTTCTGTGCTAAATATAATTCACTTTATATGTCAACTGCAGGATCAGTGAAGAAAGAATTGTTTCACACAAGAAGGTCTTGTCTTCCCCCTCAATATGAAATACCCTCTGCCCCAAATTTTGAATCAATCGGAGACATCACATCATTGATCCCACAGACTTCAGCAGGTATTGCCGTGTAAAACATTAAACTTTCAATGGCTAGCTACACAAATGATTTCTAAATGTTGTTGTTTTTTTTTTGCTTTTTGCTTATTCTGCAGATGAAGGTAACTGCGAGGAGTGTGTTGTGTGCTTGGGAAAAGAGGCCAGGATAATAGTGAAGCCCTGTGGACACAAGTGTTTGTGTTCAAACTGTGCAATTCGTGTCCTGGAGGAGTTTGGCACGTGTCCGCTGTGCCGACAATTGATCTGCAGTGGGGCCATAGCTGCCCTGTAAACTCAGCTAAGAAAGAAAATGTGAATAATGTAAATATGTGATATAGATTTATATATGATGTTGTATTTGAATCCAAGATTGTAACTGATATTTATTTAAACATTAAACACTTATTTTAAATATTTTTATTATTATTTTTGATGTTGATTCGTTTTTTTTTTTATGTTTTGATATGAAATAAAATATAAGCCTATTCAACACAAGTTAGCAAAACAAAAACAAAAAAACCAAAAAAAAATAAAAACACACGTGAGTGTGTGTGTGTATATATAAATACACACACACACACACACGCACACACACACACACACACACACACACACATACATATAAATATGGATAACACAGATGCAATTTGCAAATGTGCGTAATAGTACAGAGATATTTTTGAATGATAGTCATTTTAAATACTGATTATGATCAATGAATGACGACAGTCAGAGGATAGAATTACATAAGTCATACAAGGTCTCTCTTCCACATGATTACATCTGGCTACTCCTCTTCTCCTATGCAACAATTTTGATAGCATTTTATAAACCTGGCCAGTTCAGAATACTATGTTTGTTTTATTATATTATCCAAACTAGTACTTTTTACTACCATTTTGATAATTTCTCTATTTCTTATGATCTTGCACCTTTAATTGTGTAAATGTTTTAACTCTTAATATACCTGCTGTGGTACTTTGAGATTTCTTTCAAATGTAAAAGGAAATATAAATAAAATGTATTACTATTATCATTATTACTCCAGGGCAGTGTGGGCTTAAGCTCTTGAGTCCGTTGAGACTTGGCGACATCTGGCTGTACATTTTGGAAATAATTTCTTCACACACAGCTCATTTGAGAACCACTGAGGGGCAGTGCTGTGCAGCTGTTGTGAAAGTCCACTCTCCCAGTCCCATTCTCATAAGATAAGAAATCTATACAAATCACTATTTATATGACAACAATATACTTTAATATACAATATATGTTTTGTTGTCACATAAGATCTTGCAATGTGTATTTTTTGAGGATTCTATATAAACCCTGTAGATCCAGAAATGAGAGATATGACCTTTGGCACCAGGGCTGTTAAATATTTATCTTGTGTCAGAGCTGAAAGCTAGGATTCACACAGAGGATACAACAGGAGTCAGTGTGTTTATACAGGGATGGACACTGAAGAAACACTATATAACATTTAGTCAAATACAGTGTCCCAAATAAAGCTTTAAAATCAATGAACAGCTTCACAACTATTATAGTTTATTGAGTAAACGGAAACTGAAAGTGATTAGTTTGGCTCATTTTTAAAAACTGTACAAATTAGAATATGATAAAGTCAACTTTTCAAATATTTTGGTTAACTTGATGTTAATTTGACATTTAAACTTTAACTTAGATGATTCTAGCAAGATCCTTGCTTGACTGGGGCCCCTCACTTGCAGCAGTCTATGACTCCATCTAGTGGTGTCCTGACAAAACTCAACTATTAGAACACATCTGCCCCATTCATTATCCTGAACACACTTCTATGTATTAGTCAGGTCTATTATAGAGTCAACATTGGTTAGTTTATTTGTTGAGATTCCTTTTGAAAATTGCTTCCTTTACTCTCCAGTGTAAAACACTGGGGGGCGGTACTGATGTCAGGATTGTGCCTGTATGGGAATCTCTATTATTTCCAGCTGTGGATGGAAACTATTACTGAGCTCCTTCTCCCTGATGAGATTTCAAGAGCATGCTCACACACACATGCAAACACATGCCACACACTGCAGCACAGAGTCTCACATTGAGGAGACCCGCGCTGAATCATTCAGTGCTGATAAAAGGCAGCCTGTTTGCCAGAGACACAGAGAGAACAGCAGTGGGAGGAGGACAGAGCAGCAGTGGAGCCTCCTTTATTTTCATTCACTTCCTCTGTTGTGTGCACTGACGGCAGCTCTCTGCGCAGCCTGTAAGTACTGCACTCACTCTGCTCACACTGCACTTTCACAAACATATTCAAGTTTCTGCTGATTACAATTAGTTTATCAAAACAGTGTACTTCTTCTGTGTTTACATTCTTTATAATTATATTCTAATTTTTAAAGTGTGGAAATGCATCAAATGAACAGAAAGTGTTCCTGTGATTTAGATTTTTATCATCAGAAGCCTGAGCTATCACATGTTTTTTTCTGAGATATCACATGTTTTTATCTCATGGTTAATATATCAAATGTGTAGAAATTGTGTATTTTTTACACCCATCAGCTCTCTAAAGTTGTACGCCTTTTGGATGACCTAAACTTTAGGACAAACTGGTGTTTACAGCTGAAATAAACCATGGTGCTTAATGTTTATTTCCTGTGACATTCCACAGGCGTGACTTCAGTACCTGGAGAAACCTTGTTATCTGTGCACATTTATGCCTAGATGTAGATGAGGACTATCTTTGCATTTGAAACAACACGTTGTTTCATGTTTCACCCAAATACAGCCAAGTTAGATGATGGAAAAACAGGGTCTGGTCATTAAATGATGTAGTTTGAGATGATGTCACAGATTGACTCATGGAGCCTTGTAAATGAGCACAACATATTGATTCCTGGTGCGTTGTACAGCGGGACAGGGGCTGACCTTTACAGTCTGCTGGAGCTGCTCCATCTCTGGTACAAAGGCCCCCAGTTTCGCTGTTGTCCTGACTATGTCTGTGTAACAGAAAAGATGAAGTCTTGTGTTTGTTTAGTGAGGTAAAAGACAAAACTTGGATGCAGCGTGGGAGAGGTGTCGTACTAATCGCCTCTTGCATGATGACCTCATTTATCCAAAGAGTGACAGAGTGTCAGCACTGGTCCCAGCAGGGTGAAAGTCTGCTCCACATGCTCAGCCCTGGAGCTGCCCCTTAAAACATTTGGCAAATCGCCCCTGTGTGAAAGAACAGGCCTGGTTAAAGAATATCTGCTGTACCTTGCCAGACCGCTGAATTATTAAAAAGAGCTGACTCTTTGTTTTTCCACTAGAGCTGCTAGTACTTAAAGTAACACACACATAAAACACATGTAGTGGACTCTGGTACTTCAGCTGATTAATTTACTCTGGCAGAGAGATTAACAGGACAAGAGTCACCTGCAACAAACTATAGACACCAACCAGATGCTATTTAATGAGCTGTGCTGTTTGACTAGATGTCCTGCATTTGAATTAACTGGTGTTTTGAACAATAATCTATATGCAAACACTCAAAAAATACTCAGAAAGTTAACCTATGTGTGTTTTATCATGAGAAGAGGTCTATTGCATAACAGTAGGGCTCTGAACCTCCTATTGTGAATAGTGGCCATTAAAGTTCACAAAGCAGCAGGAGTCTAGGGACAGATAAAGTTCAGGAGGGTGCCATGGAGTCACTGCAGTGTCTGAGCAGAGATAAACTATTCCCCTTTGGTTAACCCTGCACTGTGAATTATCACCTTATCACAACAATAGGGCCGCTTCACTTAAGGAGGTGCCCCAAACTCGGACCAGAGAGCGGTACCTTTTAAACTGGCCTGGAGAGGTTGCTATGGCAATGCCTGTCAACCGGGAAGTGTGTAGAGGTCTGGCTCTGAGCAAGAGAGAGAGGGAGTGATTGTGTGTCCTGGCAAGTTTAGAGAGCAGATCCAAAGAAAGGGCTACTACGTGGTTTACGTGCACGACTGACTGATAGAGGTGTGAGTTCACTTTCCAAGGTACGTAAAGCCTCTCCTTTTGTAGAAGACATAACAGCTATTTGTTGTTGGAACACCTAAATAAATCAAGTCGATGCCAAAATCCTTCCAAGTTGTTTTTCAAGGTTGGGTAACCTGTTTGACTGCTCACAGGGCTTAGTAAGGATTAGTGCCACACACCTGTCTGGGATTGAGTCTTATAGAAAAGAGGGATGCTTTTCAGAACACCTGAATGACCCATGTGCTCAGTGTGGGAACATGTTATTAACTGTGGTTATGAGTAATAGGGCTGCACAATTTTGGAAAAAACTCTAACTGTAGTTTTTATGACAATTATTGAGATGAGACTGGAATATTTAAAAAGTAGGATTCTGTTCAGGAGCATTAACAATTGAGACCAGACTGAATAATGAACTGATAAACTAATCTGATAATCCCCTGCATTTCAGAACATGTTTGTAGAGGTCTAAACTAGACTAGAAAGACAGGATATTTTGTTATATGCAGAGGGCATTCTATTACGTAAATAATTGCAGCCTTTGTGGTTTGATTAAATGTGCAGCCCTAATGAGCAAGAGCTTAACTTATGTAGACAAAGTTCACAACATGCCATCCTTCATCTTGTTCTCAATATGGTATGCACACAATTGCCAGTGTCTGGTTAGTGTTGGCAATTTAATTATTTGAGGTACAGTTTTTGAGCTGTCAGAACTGTTTTGTGTCGTACTTATTCCTAGGACCATCCACTGCCCACTTAGTGCCTCCCCTGTTTTCTGTCACTTTGATTTCCACAGTCAAGTATAATTCCCTTTGTGATATTACAAAGGCTTGAGCTGCCACTTCTTATACTCACAAGTTTACTCAGCTTTGAACATGTGCTGCGACAGGCATAGGGATTTGCTACATTTTCACATGTTACTGTTTCTCATGCTTTGGCCTGAATGCAGTCACACATCATAGCCCGTGTATGTTTGAGTATATAATTTGTTCTCTATCAAATGCAACTTCATGGTTCCTACAAGCTTCAAGAGAAAATAGGGTGTGATTTAATGACTTGCAGTTCCTGTCTATTGACAAGAAGCACACAAACCATGTCTCCTCCTGTAGCTTAGGACTGGAGGGAGCACCATACATGGAGGGAAAGTGCTTCTCCCCTGATAAATGTGTGTATCCCCCAATAACTGCATATCATAAACTCTCCGCTCCACGTCCTTGTAAGGGCTCTGTCTGCATTCGCACATCTGCCGCGCTGCAGACGGGCCGCACTGGGGTTTTGGGATTAACGTCAGCAGCAGGAATTCTAACATCGACACATAACAACACCATGACTCAATACATGTTTGGACAAAAATGCCAGCTCTGTTTGTTCAAGGAAAGGCTGACACACACAATTACCTTCTTACAACTTACTTAGAAAAGAATTCTTTGGCTTTACTGCAGTGTTATGTAATTTTTAGTGGACATGTTGATAAGGTGGGTGTTGTAAAAGCAATAATATAAAGATGCTTTGACAATATAGGCTACACTGGGTACTTCTATGGCTTATCACTCACTTGCTCACATTACTTCAGGTAATTCTTAGCATGCAAGTATTATTCTCACCACTGAGTTTCTATTGATGGAATATACAGAAGGGAAGGAAGGATTTATAATAAAAAAAAAATGATCCCGACTAAATGAAATGACTAACTTATTGGCATAACATGGCATGACATATCTAAATACATTTGGTTATCAGTAAAAATAGTGTTTGTCCTTGTAACTATACTCCGAGGATCCAGCAATCCGCCAGTGTGTGCGGTAGTTCCCATGTTAAGTCATTGGTGAGTTAATTATTAACAGCCCACCACAAAGCACGCAGAGGTACAAGAGTGGAGATTGCTTTGCCTTTTGATTAATTAAGGTTTTAGGATGTGGTCAGAGCAAACAAAAAATCTATTGTCTGCTTATTTGTGTACTCCATCCTACTGACATTGGGCATCCTCAGGTCAACACAGTGGAGGTTATTTTTAGTCCATGTGCGATCACCATAACAGGCAGTGATAAAAGGCTACTTAGAAAGAAAGGTCAGATTAGGTTGGATGTCGTGGCACATGAAAAATTGGCTTGTCATGACTAGCTCTTTTCTGTTGGTTATCATTTAAAAGTGCAAGTGTTGTACCAGATTTCAGTCATATGAATCAATTTTTCAGTAAAGCTATTTTGATCCTTAGAAATGTATGAACATATCAAGAAACACAGGGATGTGGAATGGTTCACTGACCTGCTGCCAAGTCGAGCTGTTCTGGCTCACAAACTCCTGATAATACAGACTCCTCTTTTCAAAGGAAAGGGAGGTAGTAGCCCCTCTGAAAGTACACTGTTTTTACTGTGTTTGTGTACCATGGGTTTATAGACAAAGTTTACAGAACAACATCTGGCCTGAGGCGTTCTGGGACCGGATCCACTTCCTTGACGCAGACGAAATTATTTACATAGCAGTCTAGTAGAACCTGTTTCTCAGCTGCATCTCATGTGGATATAGAAAGTAACATTTAACAAGGAGTGAATAGTTTTCTTTTGAACACTTTTTCAGATAGTGGTGTCGAGACTTTTCAGATGTAGGCTGGACCATTTATGGACCGTTCCCTCTCTCCAGCCCAAAGACATCTCTGGCCAAATGTGGTTTAAGAACAGCTTGTGAAACACATGGGCTATAAAGTTCACATATTTGAGTGAGAGAGAATCAAGGTTTTCTCACCAGGCAGAAGTCGTCTTTGTACAGACGTCACATCCACTGGACAGTTCAGATGACATAAGCCTGGATGTTTGGAGAAAATCTGAGGAGACACAGACTTATTTGAGTTTTCCTTATTAGGTAGATTTTTTGTTTGTTGCAGACAACCCTACTTCACTGCCAGCACTTTTCAATACTGGATGAAGTTCGTTGGAAACATGACTTACAGACTCAATATTTTGACAGTTACTTACTCATCTAAGACACGGATGTTGTAATATCACTGAACATGTTACATAAGTCACTACTGTCTCTAAGTGTATCAGATCATCAGTTACTAACAAACAGTGATAGACAGGCTCTACATGCATCCTATCAAATATGTTTCATTAACAGTCCTTAGTGTTTTTAATTAGGCTTTTTACACATGACCTAATTGGTGGCATGACATTCTATGAACAATACCTGATTTACCTGTTTCATTCAGTATACTAAACATATATATATATCAGTATACTAAACATATATTGTTTAATTAACCTATTCCATTGTGCATTACCACTACAGTAACATAGAACTGGCAAAAGTAGATTAAACATTTTTACAGACTTTTTCGTTATTTTGAGAAAGTATGAAGTTAAAACAAGAACACTTTTGTTAAAATGTTATCATTACAGGCTTTAAACAACATCAGTTTCTCATTTTTCTCATTTTAGGCCCACAAGATGGTGGAGTCGGAGTGCCGTGCAATCATTCCTGTCATTAGACATAAGTAAAATGATAAGCCCTTGACTCTTCCTCGGCACATTACTGCAGATCATACAGGTCACGCTCTCGGACCTATTTAAAGTGACTGGCCCCTATTCAGTGCATTCGATATGAGCTTAATATGTTCATGTTAAAACGAGAAACTGATGGCCTTCAAACGTGAAACCTTTTAGGTTAAAACAATGTTGTTAAAACGTGGAACTGAAGTCGTTAAAATCTGTAATAATGAAAACATGTTCTAGTTTTAACTTCATACTTTCTCGTAATGACGAAGAGGTTGGTCCAAATGTTTAATTCACATTTGTAAATTCTGCTCTTCTGTATCACCATACTTTGAGTAGCTAACATTCCTGCCCGGTGCATGTATGTAATTAAACAGAAGTGGAATTAGTGGATTTTGACCCTCCCCATAATGAACCTTACTCTTTTTTGAGTATTTTTCAAATATTTACTGTCTGTTTTTTCCCAATTGTTCATGAGACACACCAGATTCAGCCATAACTGCTGGCCTTGATGAACTTCATTTGGAGCTATGGGTGACATCACACTCTCTCAGTCCACTTCTTTATTCTGTCAATGGAGTAGCCTCATCCAAATTTACAGTGAACACATTTTTAACAATGACCCAGTACCTGTACCTGTTACCTGTACCATAACTGTCCATATAATCGCACCCTCAGAATCACCCCTCACCATAACACACACTGTCCCATAAATATTCATGCTCCTCATAGTTAAAGAGCACAGTACATATTAGCGGCAAATTATATCTATTGAAAAGGCCATCCACCTCAACACCAATCCTGTCATGAATTAAAGGCTCCCTAAAAAAAAAAAAGCTGCTTCTAACTTGGACTTTTGTGGCCTCCATGTAAACAGAGTTTTGTGAGTCCAGAACAATCAATTCTATGATCAGACTTTTTGATGAGTAGCTGTATCTTAAGTGAAAGTAGAGCTAGAAAAGTGTAGTTAAGGGAGAGCTTTAGCCTACTTTACCACACAGACATCCTCACGCCTCTCCAAAGAGCGAAAATAAATCCAATTGTAATAATTCAATAGTTCATATCTGTCCACTTTGTAAATATCTTTGAAGTTACCACAGTTGTAACAGGGCCCCTCCCTCTCAGTGCACACTCTTGGACTAGTCCATTCTGCCCTGAAAGGAAGGGCGGGGTGGAGGGTGCTTTGATATTTAAAATGGATTTGATTATCAGATACTATTTTGATGGTGTTTTCTCGTTTAAAAGTAAACTTCTCTCATTTAATGTAATATTTAGAGAATATCAAATGTATCTGAGACCTCGGCCAAAAGTGCCTCCAGGTTGGAGTCCAAGGTTGCCTAATAGTAGCGCTGCCTCTGCTCGTAAGCAGTGATGTGCTAACTGATAAGTGATCATTAATGCTATATTGTTAGTAGCATGAACTAAGCCTATTAGTAGGCTCTCTTTGTGTTTCTTATTTAACTGCTTGTTTTATTATTTATAGAAAATATTCAACAATTGTCTTAATCACATTTGCATCATTGTGATTATTGTTTGGAACTTTCATCCAATCAATGTGATTTTCTTTGATGAAAATGGGGGCATCTGCTCTGGCTCAGTCTGAACAGTCTAATCGTGTTGTGGTGGACAGACTCATAGTTTCTCCATTATGTAACGCAGTTTGTTGGGGGATGATTCAGTTGTCTGACATTGCTGTCTGAAAACTAGATCACCACCATCTCCGGTCTCTAGTCTTTTCTGGCTCTGAGCAGTGTCCTGATGTTATAGACACCAGAGCCCTCCTTATCATCATCTGTGTTATTAATCACTGCCACAAATAGAGAAAACTCATCAGTGTTAAGAAGCCTGCTGGGCAGTTCACTAGAAGCTGACCATAGTCATTCAGTTTCTTTGGAAAAGGGGAGTTTGAACAAAAATGACTTGCCTACTCTATTATTCTATTCTTTTCATGCTTTTGTAGCTCTTAATCTAATCTAAATAAGTGAATACACTGTTTAAAAATGGTCTGTGGCATTGACTATTTATTTAGTTCACTCCCTCCAATGGGAGCGGAAGCCACCCTTCATTTCTCCACAGCTTTGATCTGTAACACATCCGATGTACTTTTCCCGAGATGCACTTGATTCCAGTAGCTGACCCTCTCTTTTATCCAGCCTCTCAAATTCAGATTACTATGGGATTGTATGGCAGAGAGTTCAGAAATATGGGGTAGGAATGTGAGTCGCACACATTGTTTGGGGTGGGATCTTAGCAACAGTGAAAGTAGGTGACTGAGTTTTTCCCGTGTAGGAATATTAGAAGAGTGGGAAAATGGAACAGTTGTCCATCTGCCAGCTTGTAAGGTGTGGGCTGTTGGAGAAAAAAATCAATCCATTAGAGCCTTTGTAAAAGTGCAAAAAACACATTCTGTACACAAAATAGTATGATTTTATTTTGTGAGTTATAAAGTTTCAAAGAATATGTGTTTTCACAGGTCTTCTTGATGACCAAACTGAATATCGACAAGAGCCTCATCTGATCTCATGCAGTCACAGGTAAATAATATAATTGGAATAAAAAAAAGTAGTACCCAGATGCACTGCTTTGCTAAACTGCACTGATTGAATGACATTTTTATTTTTATTTTAGACCATTATTTTAAGTAAGGGGTTGTAATTGGTGAACAGTGACGAGTGATCTAAAATTGTAAACCTCACAACTATTACATTTCGACAAATACTTCCTCACCATCTGTAGTCTTCCTGAGACATATGAACTCTATTGGCAGTATAAATTGGGGATTTCCCATGACCCTTTACAACCACCCTGGGAAGATGTCACCACCTGATCTAAACACCCAGACTCCGGACTGTGGGTGGGGCTAATACATTATCACCATGACAACAGTGAAACTATGACTAACCCTGCAGGACTTTGAGGGGGACATTGATGACCCCTCTCCAACCTTTCTACCCCTGGCTCCTCCCCCTATCTTCAAACAGGACACCCAAGTGAATAGGAAGTTAATGGGCTCATAATGGCACCCTTCCATTTCCGCACCCCAGCTCTGGATTTTCAATAAGACCTTTTTTGCATTTGTGGCAAGAGAGATGATGAAGAGGATGGGCTACAACTTCCCACTAGTTGTGCTTTAAATAAATTAGGGGCAATGTCATCACAGGGCCTCCCCCCACTGGGACTGTTTATTCTCTGGACAAAAGATGGGATGCTAACAAGTTCACATGACCTTCCATAGACAACAGTGTTTATCCAGGGCAAGCCGGAGGAAATGACATAAGCAAATGTTATTATCAATATTCTTTTTAAAATATATTTTTCTTATTTATTTTTAGCAACATGCAGAGGAGGGGCACAATCCAGATGGCTCCTGGACTACTTTTTCAGGAGATCGAGGGATGTCTTCTGGTGAACAAATTCTAACATCTCCAGAAATGACTCATGAAGTAGTCGTCATCTCTCCTGGCCTCCCCACTCCTCCCCTGAGCCCATATCACTCAGCAAGACTTCCATCTGGGGAGTACAAGGTTAGCTCAGAGAAGTCCTTAAGCAAGTGCGCCTCCTTGTGGGGAATTTAATGTACAACCTATTTTGGAAATTAGTAGCTGTCTATTTGCTGTAATTATTAAGCAAAATGTGTGTTTGCTGTAGGTTTCAGATGTCAATGGAAGTCGGCTCGACTACTCTCAGTTTTGGATCCTACTATGGGCCCTCAAAGACAAATGGTAACAATTCTACATTCTTATCCATTTGTGCGTGTTGGTTTTCTCTTAATCTGGCTAGATGTTCTTATCTATATTTAGGAGGCATGTCCAATGGCATCAAGAGCCCCACCACTTTACCCCGCAGTTGGACGCCCACTAGAGAGGAAAGACTGATCAAATATTCAGGAATTGGCCCTGTGGATGAGACCGGGATGCCTATCGCCTCTAGATCAGTAAGAATTGAAAAGCTCTATTGTTCAGAAAAGATTTAAACAATAACATTAGTACTGGCTCCATGACAATGTACTTTGCTGAACTCCTATTTTTTCTTATGGCAGAGTGTAAACAAGCCCAGAGACTGGTACAAAAGCATGTTCAGGCAGATTCACAAGAAGCCAGAGGGTAAGAACACTCCTCTCTATCTTCTCATCCCACACTCATCTGTCAACTTTGGGTCCTGGAGAGGTGATCATGTTAAAATATTACTAAAGAGGGAGATTAAATACTATTAAGTCAACATCAGGTTATTTTGTACCTCAATACCACTGTTCTTTTGGTTTACCTATTCTGTAATTATGCTCGCTGGACCATGCAATAAAATGACAACGTAATATTATCAACTCTGACAACCTCAGAATATCAGAATTAAGACAGTAATTGCACCATCCTACAAAAATGACCAGGCTTGTGCAAGGAAAGCCATCAACCATAAAGCTAGGATAAATATGCATTTGCAATCTTGCTGATGATGTTCTGTGGTTACTTTTGAAATAGCCAAATTCTCAAACCAAATCATAAACAAAAACTTATCTGATGCATTTTTAGAGTTGGATTTTGAAGATTCAGAGCAGTGGTCAGCTAAAGGTAAGTTTATAAACCAAAAAATGGCTTCAACCACCATTTCAGTGTAGTTTGACTTGAAATAACCCTGTAATCTTCACTTTTTCATAGTAATCCACCAAGAAAACACAGAAAACAACAATGAACCGGACACCAGTCTCTTTAGACTGACACCGCATGGGGCCTTACCAGACTGGTGAGTTTATTATAACCTTTTTCTATTCTGGGCTTAACATTTAAAATAGCTTAGATTCAATTATTTTGTCCTTGCACAAGATATTGAAGTGTAAGTGTGTTTTTTATCAGAATGAGCATGTTTTTTAAGTATTAAAAGTATGCAGTGAACTGTGCAGTAAATTAGACATTGCAAAGAGATGATCTGATCTATTATATAAGTGGCCTTTTTACTTGCTGTTCACAGATACTGTACAAATTGATCAGTGTCTGTTGTGAATACCACTTATACTTAAGCTCAGTGCTGAAGGGGGCAGACAAGTTTGGATTTGTTGTTACAGGCACTAACAATGGAGCCGTGATTAAGTTGCTGTCCACGTTTTTGTGTGTCGTGGTGTAATGTTTCAGGAGTGAGGACGTAGATATGCTGTCAGACACAGACAAGAAGCAGCGCCAACCAAAGAGTATATTCGACTATGAGCCCCAACTGAGCACCGCCTCCGAGAACAACACGCAGGTATGCACTCCTACACATCCTCTATCTAAATTAGTGTGCATTAACTTTTATCCAGTGAAATCACAGCACTCCTCTCTGTGGTTTTCTACTATTATCTTATTGTGGCATTAACAAGAAGTCTTAGGATAGGGGATAGGCACCCTTTCTTTGAGGATTAGTTCATGTATTTTGGCTTCGCACGCAATAATTTTGGAGAATGTTTGTGTAGCTACTTGTTATAGCCACCAGATGTTCAAACATACGTATGCACTAAAGCTTCCTATCTTTGTCACACCTCACGATAATTACAAGAGCATTTATGAGTAATTTAACGGAATCATAGGGATGGACACTTGAAACATACAGCTATTTTTCCTAAAGTGACGTAATGTCTACCTTCTGTTTTGCTCACCTACAAATTATAAAGCTGTCCCTAAAGTGTTTTGGTGAAGGGTTCTTTTGCAACAATGTCCCAGATCAGTTGCATATTGTGCCCAGTGCAAGTGTGTGTGAAGAAAAGGCATCTTTGTCTTTGCTCGCCCTCGGGAGTGAGAGAGGTGTCTTGTGATCCGTATTATGGTGTTAACCTCTTGTGGAGTATATTGGCACATAGCATGGACACTATTTCATTTCACTTTTTATTATAGCACCCAATGTTCTAATCACAGAACATCATTTAACAAACTAGACCATATCAGGTGTTATAAGCTTCCTTTCACGGATGCAGTGAGGATGACTTCCAAATGGGGGAAGGATTTTGGCCTTTATTAAAACAGGCTCAGCCAAAAACATAAATTTATTGTAGCGGGGTCCTTGGCCAGACTTACCTTTTAAAGTCAGGTATTCAGCCTTTAATAAAAGACGTAAGAATGTGTTTATTGTTAATTTCATTTTATAACTAACAGCTGTGAAACAAACCACATTTATTTTGCTTATTTACTTGTATGTTAAATATATGCAGTGATGAATCAACAGCTTTTTAGAGATTGTTCGATGCTCTGCCAAAAATTATACAAGAGATACAAAGGAGATACACTGTGTAGTTGCATTCTGTGTTATACTACATGCCAAACACTACTATTCTGTATTTCTTAACTTTATACAGAGAACACCTCAGCGACATTGTTAATCATTTAGAGTTGATTTCGTTCTTTCTACTCCAACTACTTTCTTGTCTTTACCTTGTTCTATGTAAACATTTCTATTTATTTTATTATTCTGTCAACTTTTAGTCAGATTCAGTTGCCCATAAAATGTAATATTCTGTGTTTGTTTAGACCTATCTACCCGTATCTCCAAGGAAGGAGCCAGAACAACGCAAGTCACCTTCAATTGAGGTAAGCTCTCTGAATATTATGTTCCTTCTCACTTTCACCAGGACATAGAAGTAGTAGAAGTGGCAACAGAGTTTTATCCATCATTTAACTTGGCCCTTACACCTCTAACATAACTGCGGACACTCAGGACACTCTTGTCTCTGAGCTGAGCCAATTTGAGGCAGAGCTGGACTCCGAGATCCAGGGCCTGGAGAGGAGACTGTCCCAGAAGAGGCAGAAGCAGCAGCGTCCTGCCTGGGGTGAGGTACTGAGCCCCAAACATCCCTCCTCCTCTTTCCCCCATCACCATTTTGTTGCCCCCTACCAAGCCATTCCCCCTCCTGATCCACAAGAAGTCTGCACGAATCACTGAGACCCCAGTGCTTGCTTTGACAATGCACAGTCTGTTGTTTTGTCTTTGAATGTCCTGCCTGCCTGTTGCTTGTGGCTGATCTTTTGATATCCTGCCCGCAACCCCCCACCCCCCTGCTTATACCGTAGTAATTTTCTTGTTTCTATAGCAACACTTCTATGATTGAGTGTAAAATTATATCGTGGATGATTTTGCCTGATTTAATTTGCTTTAAGTAGTGTAATCTTAATCAAATCACTGCTCAGACAGAAGAGCAAAGCTGTACAGGAGGAGAACATAGGACCCAGGGGACTTCTGCTCCTCTGGGAGTGGTCAGCACCTCTACTTTGTCTGAGTTGTTGTTAGATTTCCTCACAGCCGTAACATACAGGGGACTGAATGCTGCAGGGAACAAACATGGATTAACATGAATTCTTATTACAGGAGCCTAAAGGTAGACACCTAACAACAGCACCAAAGACTGACGCTAACAGGTGAGCAGACTACCTACTATTCAGTTAGATATATGCATTATTTTTATTACATATTTGACATATAATTGTAAGTATCTGTCAGTCATTATGAGCTTTGCTGTGTAGCTTGTTGCAATCTTGAGTATAAAAAAGTTTTGTTATAGACTCAACACAGATGCTTAACTTTATATTTAATCCTCGCATAACTGTCCTCCTACTAGATGGTCAAACAAACAATGTGATTGGATGTAACTGCTAATAATACAAGTCAGCTGACAGTGCGTACTGGTCCCAGTGTTAGGAGGCAGTTGATCTTTAACACATTTAAGTACAATATGTGTAGCTTTAAACTGCATTCCACATTACCCTCCGAGTGTGCACTGCTTTCTTGGAGGAATCTCACTGTTATTTGCCAAAGTGGAGCTTGTGAGTTCTGACCTTTAAGAAAACACAGTTTACACAGCATGATGTTCAGGAAATGCCAATTTAAAACACCAGCTGTGGGACATATAAAGCTAGTTTGTTTGAGCAGGAATACGCTTTTGTGGAATCTATCAAATTATGTAAACAAGATGTAATTAATTGTGTTCTACCATTTGTTGTGGAAATGTAGTCATAAGGTAGCACTGACTGATGACTGAAGTTATGTTAGACTGATGTGATGAGGTAAACACATGTGTTGTAAACCTAAAACAATGGTGTGTTGTTTGTCAAAGAGGATTCTTCTTGATACTAAGATCAAATGATTAACACTTACAATAGTGTTTTTCTTTTTCTTTTCCAGTCATTTATCCACATCAAAACATCCAAACCAGCGATCCGTGGGCTCATCCCCTGCCTCGACTCCTACATATGGTGAATGCGGACTTTGTTACCTTTCACTCACATGATTTTCCCATAAACTTTGCCTTGCAACTGCTTTAAGTGAACAATGGCTTAGAGGCAATTGAATTCCATAAAATGTGCTGATGATTTAACAATTCTCTATTATGTTTTGGTCAGAGATTATCTGGACGATTGCATAAACCTTTAAAGTTTGCTCTTGAAGTAGTGGTTGCTGGGTGGAGGGGAAACACTGAAAATAGGAAGTGGAGATTAGCTTTCTCCAATTGTTTTTCTTGGAAATTAGTTGAGAGTGAGCCAGCCTTACAATGCAACAAAGACCTATTGCCTTTAACAGCTCACACTGTGATTTTGCTCTCAATAGATCGACTTTCTCCTGCAAATGAAATCATGGCACTGCCACCAAAGAAGGAAGAAAAGAAGGTAAGTCCTAATGAAATTTGTTTATGATGCATTTTTACTTTTGTGACATAAAATATCTCTTTGTTTTAACCTAAAGCATGTCTAAAAAGGAAGCATTGTGTTGTTGCAGATGAAAGCAGCACGAGCCAAGTTCAATTTCCAAGCTCAGTCGCCTAAGTAAGTTACATTATTTTTAACTTTGGTTTTATCCTTTCATCACACCAAATGCCTTTCTACACTCCTTTTTATTCCCTAGAACTTGTATTTCAGAATAAATTGATTTAAAACTTGTATTTGAAGCTTAATTGAATTCTATTTCCTCATTCATTCGTTTAGGGAGCTCACATTACAAAAAGGGGACATTGTCTACATCCATAGACAGATAGATGCCAATTGGTTTGAAGGAGAGCATCACGGGAGAGCTGGGATTTTTCCCACAACTTATGTAGAGGTAAAAGTTCTTAAAGGGATACATTATTGTTTGTTTGAGTGGCGCTGAGTTACTCAGACTGTGTTTGCTCCACAGGTTTTGGCTCCTACTGAGAAACCTACACCCATAAAGTCACCCACATTACAGGTGTTGGAGTACGGAGAGGCTGTGGCTCTATATAACTTCAATGCAGACTTACCTGTTGAACTGTCATTTCGTAAAGTGAGTAATACATCAACTTTTTAAATATGTGGTAATGCTGCGAACTTGCTTTTATGTATTTATATACATTTTTTAATTTTGAGCAAGATTGGCTGACTTGTTTGACTGTTAGCAGATTTGTTCAAATTTTAAATTAAAACGTCCAAGTTCGGGGGCGCTAGTGAGCAGGCGATGGAGTAGGTTGGAAGTTTAGTGTGCTCTGCACGAATTTGCAAAAAAAGCCGTTTTATTTGGCGTTTGACTGTAACTTTAACATATGTGTACTACCTAAAACTCTGATACAACATTTGAGCTTCCATTCACGGGTGTAAATGGCGAATAATCTGCGCAAATACAAGTATACGGGCAAGACCGCTGCTACTGCTGCTAGCAACACGAGCTCCGCTGCATCTAACATCGCACCTAGCACCGCACCTAGCATCGCACCTAGCATGCCGTCGGAGGAGCTAACGAAGCCAGCGGAGCGGAGTGGCCAACCCGCGCCAGCCGCGCTGGATCTCAAAACTGAAATACTATCCTCTATCAAAACCGAGATGGCTGCACTCTTTCAAAGTGAGCTTGCAAAGATCATCGCAAAGGAGTTTGGTGATGTTAAAACGGAGGTGATGCAGATAGTCAGGTCTGAAATAGCTAGCAGCACTACGATTCTGTGCTCCCAGTTAGACACAATCCAATCTACGGTGTCTGATATGGAGCAGGGACTTTCGGGATGTTCTGACCAAATCGTAACATTACGAGACTCCGTCCAGCAACTGGAGAAAAAAGTGGCGGCTCTTCAGGATAAGTGTTTGGACATGGAGGGACGAATGCGCAGATCAAATATTCGTATACTGAATGTAGCCGAAGAATCCCCGAGTACACCAGTATCAGTATCTAAATTGCTCAGAGAGATACTGAAAATGGATAAGGATGTTCTGATTGACAGATCCCACCGCACCGCGCCGTCGAATCGAGTAAAGGGTAAGCCCAGAGCGATCATAGCCAAACTACACTACTATCAAGATTGTCTCGACATCCTCCGCCGTGCCCGGGATGCTGGTCCTCTCCTCCACAATGGTTCCACCATCCTCATCTTCCCCGACTACCCGCCGAGTGTGGCTCATGCCAGATCGGCCTTTAATGACGTCAGAAAACTCCTACGCGGACGGGACAACGTGCGCTACGGGATCCTCCACCCGGCTCTGCTGCGGATCACCCATGATGGTATCGAAAAGCGCTTTCGGGATGCAGCGGAGGCCATGGCATATGTGAGGAATAACATTCTGTGAGGGAGCTCCTTTGCTTTCTCTCCTTTGCCGTACCCTATTGGTTTCACGCAGTATCAGTCAACAATAATTATATGCATATTATATATAATGGCAAATTCAACTGAACGCCAGTCGAATACTGAACTAGTAATTTCTGAAACGGTTTTTTTTTTTTATTTTTAATTTTGTACCTCATCTTGTTACACCTTTTAGTGCAGAGCAAACTGTTAGGCTAGAGCTCTTACAAACACATAATGTGTGGATTTTGTTGTAAAGGGTTAGTTTATTATCACCATGTTCCTGTTGGTGACAGTTGGGGTGGGGTACCTGTTGCACCTAATGTGAAATTGTTATTATTCGTTTTGCATATTTTTGTGACAGTGACGGGATTTTCTTTTTGTAAACTCTATTATATTATCAGATTGAATGGTTTAATAATATTTTATCTCAAAACATATGGCTAGTCACTTATCGAATACCCAAATTGATATTTGCCAGGTCAATCTTGTTAGCTGGAATGTTAAGTCCCTAAATCACCCCAGTAAAACGCAGAAGGGTGCTTACGCATTTGAAGCAATTAGATGTGGACATCGCATTTCTCCCAAGAAACCCATTTAGATACATTCGGCCATTCAAAACTTAGAGGAGGATGGGTGGGACAATTATTTCATTCAAATTTTCATTCTAAATCTAGAGGTACAGCTATTCTCATCAAAAAGTCAATTTCTTTTTACCATGACAAAAGTAGAAGCTGATTCAGCCCGGGAGATATATAATAGTAGTGGGCAGACTAAATAATACCCCTGTTGTCCTAGCGAACATATACGCTCCTAACTGGGATGATGGTGCCTTCTTTACCGGAATTTTCTCTCGGATACCAAACATAGACACACATCATCTCATTCTCGGAGGCGATATAAACTGTGTGTTATCTCCCTCATTAGATCGAAGTTCACCTAAAACTATCCAACCAGCTCGGTCAACACAAGTGGTTAACCAGCTTCTTAAAACCTATGGAATGACTGATGTTTGGAGATTTCAGAATCCTGGTCGCAGAGGGTACTCTTTCTATTCGCCAGTGCATAAAACATTCTCACGGATTGATTATTTTTTTCTTGACAGCAAGTTACTACCATTAGTTAATAAATGCGAATATAAAGCAATAGTTATTTCAGATCATGCACCATTGTTAATGAGCCTAAATATATGCCAACTCTAGGCAAACGATACCGACCATGGAGATTTAATACTTTATTACTTTCAGATGGAGAGTTTGTCAAATTTATTTCAAATGAAATAAATGAATACATATTACGTAATAGTACTCCAGGCATATCCTGTGGTTTAATCTGGGAATCACTAAAAGCTTACCTTAGAGGCCAAATTATATCTTATAGTGCCAAAATTAAAAAAGATCAACATGAGCAGGTTAAAAAGATTGAGGGGGACATTTTGCGGCTAGATGAAGCATTAGCCAACTCTCCTTCACCTGATTTGGTTTAAACAACGCGTAGTTCTCCACACTGAATTCAATCTGTTGACAACAAAGCAAACTGAAAACCTTTTAAATAAATGTCGACATAAAATGTATGAACATGGCGAAAAAATAGGTAAAATGTTAGCCCACCAACTGCGTCAACAGCAGGTTGATCAAGCTATTCTTGCTATTAATGGAGAACACGGAGCTAGGTTAACAGATCCTTTGGAGATTAACTGTAGGTTCAGTGAGTATTACACACAACTATATACTTCTGAGTCCAATGGGAATGAATTACTTTTTGACAGTTTTTTCAGTAAGCTTAGTCTGCCTACTATTGCTGAGGAATCAGTTCAAGAAATGGAAAGACCCTTCTCGAAAGAAGATTTTTTTTTTTTTAAGGCAGTTGCATCCATGCAAAGCGGGAAATCACCGGGACCAGACGGCTTTCCCAGTGAATTTTTTCAAAACATTTTCTAATGACCTGGCCCCTATCCTGCTTTCTGTCTATGAAGAGTCATCAATTTCTGGCTCACTCCCAGAAAACTATGAGACAGGCTGTTATATCTCTGATTTACAAAAAAGATAAAAATAAATTGGAATGTGGCTCTTACCGACCCATTTCTCTACTAAATGTAGATAGTAAGATTTTTGCCAAAATTATAGCATGTCGTTTGGAGACTATTCTACCTTCCATCATCTGTGATGATCAGACGGGGTTTATTAGGAATCGCTATTCATTCCATAACATTCGCAGACTCCTAAACATCCTCCACCATCCCACTCCACCCGACACATCAGAAGTAGTCTTATCACTTGATGCTGAGAAAGCATTTGATCGGGTGTGGAGTGGGACTATTTGTTCTATACGCTTAAAAAATTTGGCTTTGGGTAAAGTTTATTTCATGGATACACACTTTATATTTCTCCCCTGTTGCTGCTGTCCGCACAAATGATAATCTGTCACCCTTTTTTAAGCTAGGACGCGGAACAAGGCAAGGCTGCCCCCTATCTCCTTTGTTATTTTCTTTGGCCATTGAACCTTTGGCGATTGCAATACGTAGTGACGCTTCTATTAAAGGTATTCAGAGAGGGGATTTTGAACATAAAGTGTCTCTATATGCAGACGACACCCTTTTGTATGTGTCGGACCCATTGCGAAGTCTGCCAAATTTACTTACTCTACTGAATGACTTTGGGAAAATATCAGGCTACAAAGTGAATATGCAAAAGAGTGAATTAATGCCCATAAATTCAATAACATCACAGTCTCTTTTGAGGTCAATGCCATTTAAACTAAGTAAGGATAAATTTAAGTATCTAGGAGTGTGGATTACTAATAATTACAAACACCTATACAAAGCAAATTTTGTTCCATTATTAGATTGCATAAAACGTGACTTTGAACGATGGAATACATTACCATTATACCTGGGGGGCAGGATAAATGTTATTAAAATGAATGTTTTACCCAAATTTCTATATCTTTTTCAATCGGTTCCTATTTTTTTAACGAAAACCTTTTTCTTAAACTTAGATAAAATGGTGTCGTCATTTATATGGAATGGGAAAAATGCGCGTATCCGCAAAAATATTTTACAGTACCATAGAAATCAGGGAGGACTATCACTACCTAACTTCCAATATTATTACTGGGCTGCCAATATTCGTGCAATGTTGCAGTGGTCAGAGTCTGTATGTAAAAGAGACTCCAAATGGTTGAACCTTGAGAAAATGTCATGTCAAACTGCCTCTTTGCACTCACTGCTTTGCTCAGAGCTACCTTTATCTCATCATTAGATACATTTTCTTTAAACCCAGTGGTCAAACATTCATTCAAAATCTGGGCACAATTTAGGAGAAATTTTGGTCTTAAAAATATGTCAATACATGCCCCAACTGTGAAAAACCACATGTTTACTCCATCTGTTATTGATGACTCTTTTACACTATGGGCTACAAATGGTCTAAGGACACTGAAGAATCTGTTTATTGAAGGTCTTTTTGCCTCATTTGAAAGATTGAAAACAAAGTACCATATCCCTGACTCTCATTTCTTCAGGTATCTTCAACTTCGCAGCTTTTGTGTCTGCCTCATTTAACTGTTTCCCCTCAAGGCCACCGGACTCTCTTCTTGAAAATATTTTGGACTTAAACCCACACTCTAAAGGAATCATTGGTAAAGTCTACGCCGCACTCAACTCATATAATGTAGAGCCTCTGTCTCGTGTGTTAAAATGAAATGGGAAGAGGAACTGGATATAAAAACTCTCTGATGATGTTTGGCAATCGGTCTTAGATAATATTCGCGAGTCTTCAATCTGCTTAAGACAAAGAGTTATACAATTTAAAGTTGTCCATAGACTACATTGGTCCAAAGTAAAGCTAGCTAAGATCAAGCCGGAACTTGATGGTAATTGTGATCGCTGCGAAACTGAGCCAGGGACACTGTCACATATGTTTTGGTCTTGTTCAAAGCTGAGAAACTTTTGGCAGTCCATTTTTAAATTTCTTTCTGAAGCATTAGGGCCTGGATTTGAACCTGAAGCCACAATCGCAATATTTGGTATTTCACTAAAATGTATTCACCTTCATAAGAATTATAAAAATATAATGGCTTTTGCTACACTCTTGGCTAGAAGATTGATACTGCTCAAGTGGAAAGATAAACAACCCCCAACTTTTAGATTGTGGCTTGACGACCTTGTACACCATTTAACATTAGAGAAGATCAGATTTTCTATAAGAGGCTGCACCAATAAGTTTTTCAGTACTTGGCAACCTGTTTTGAGTAAGATTAAAGATATTGATCCCTCACTCATCTCACAGTAGTAATGACACTACTGCTTTAGTGGGTAGTGTCATATGTATGTTCTTTGTATATATATATATTGTTTTATGGTGCAACAGGGTGGGCTTGTTCTGGGGTTTGGATGTTATAGGGGAAAAAAGTGAGAAAAGAATTGTGATGTTTTAAAATTGTTTTTCTAATTGAATGCTTAATAAAAAATACTTTGAACAAAAAAAAAAAAAAAACGTCCAAGTTCAAATAAATATCAGTTTTTTTCAGTACTTGGGTCCAACAATACAACAAACAACAACTTCACCCATAAGGGGTCAGTAATTACACTCCACTGATCCAGCCTATTTTCCTCTGATGCCACAATCTCCTAAATGCCAGTGCTATTTTGTAAATGTTCTTTAATTGGTCTAAGTTTAGCAGACAGGAATCACCCCAGATGCATCATATTACACATTTCCACTTGTTTTCTTGTATTTTTTAGGGTGAGGTTATCGATATAACCCGCTGCGTTGACGACAAGTGGCTGGAGGGAAGGATCTCAGGGACAAACCGGAGCGGTATTTTCCCGGCCAGTTATGTCCAGGTCAACAAGATGCCCCGCACCAAATACAGCACAGACGACCTCTCTGTGCCCATGTCACCCCTCTCTCCGGGACCTCAGAGCCCAGGCCGTCCGCTCTACTCCCCACGATCCCCCTTTTCATACAACTCCTTAAGTCCAAAACCAGACCACTCCCCTCTAAGGCAAACTTCACCTGTCAGCTACGGAAGCCCACAGTCACCACGCTCCCCTTCACAAACACCCGTCCCCAAAGAAGCTTATAAGTGGCCAAATAGCTTAAGAACGGCGTCACCGACCGGACCAAATGGCCAATGGACACAAAACCACAGCTCCATGGCTCGAGCTATCTCACCCTCCGCTCAGTCGCCTTTGTCTGTGCACAAAGCTACAACCTCACCAGCTTCAAACACTCCCAGGCACTCTGAGCATCCGCAGGTCTGCTTTCACTGCCTCCTGGAAAATTTAAGCATGTCTTCACTACTGCTGCTGCTGTTACTTGTGATAAAAGGAATTGCTATAGTTCTCAATGTCTTTATGGTATCTGACATATCCCCATTTTACTCTTTCTAGGGGGGGACAATAAGTCATACAGCTCCCAATAGCATACAATCGCATATGCCAAAAAATAATACAGGCTCATCAGCAGTGCAACGTCAACCGTAAGTCTCCACATTTTTACATATAGACTTAAGGTTATGTCTTTTTTCAATATTGTCCTATTTTCTTCATAGGTATAAAGCTGTTTACAACTACAAACCACAGAATTCAGATGAGCTGGAGCTTCGAGAGGGAGACATTGTGCAAGTGATGGAGAAATGTGATGATGGCTGGTTTGTAGGTACGTAAACAATGTTTATTCACTCAAAATAGTACAGAATTACAGACATTTACCAATGAACTTGAATGTTGTGAAATAGCTGAATTATTTAAATACTTAGTAATGAATGAAAAAATATACTATTTACAGTTACAGAGAGAAAAAGCATAATATGGTTTTCATGTGATGAATTCATATTTAAATAGTGTATATTTAGTGTTGTATAGTGCAAGTTCGCCATCTAGTGGAAAATATAGTATGCTACAACCATTGCTTTGATTGCTCTAATTTCTGTCATCATTGCTTCCTTTTGTAGGTACGTCAGATCGAACTCATGCTTTTGGGACATTTCCAGGAAACTATGTAGCTCCAGTGTAACCGCCTCACCTCCATCTGGACTCTATGTTTATCACTTCACCTCACAGCGACTGCTCTTCTCAGCCTGCTTTGCATGTTGCACTTATTACAGGGACACTGTGTGGTTTCTTATAGGCCACTTTCACACATTGAAACACATACTGGAGTTTTTTTACACCCATAATTTAAAGGAAAAAATGAATGATGATAATGGCACTGAAGCAAAATCAAAGAATGAACCATTTTGTTCCACAACTATTTGCAGCTGCAGGAAAATGGCATTCCTTCCCACTGAACAGCACTGCTGTCTTGAACTGTGTGATGTTGTTGCCATGATGCCATCACAGGCCACTGCTGTAACTTTTCAATTTGGTTGACATATTTTTTAGCACTTTTTTCTTCAACTGTGTTCATACTTGCTTTTAGATCTCTGAGAAAACTCCTGTGCCGATTGTGGGAACCAACCTCTGTGCCTTAAGAAGAGGGCATTTTATATCAAGATAAGTTTGGCTTTATAATTGTGCAAACCAATATCTAGTATATAACTTATAAGGTTTAAATGTTAACAACTTCAGTTGTAAAGTGTATTGATTTGGTGCTCTGAAAGAAACTAACTGATTGTGCTAAATGTTTTAAATTGTGTCAACAGTGTTAAGCTGCCTATCAATGTTATGTGTCTAATAAGTGCCTATCCTGATCATTCCCTCTACTTAACAAAAACTATTGTTGCCACTGCTGCTTTTTCTACACTAGTGTATCAATGATAAGTATTGTATTTGCTACAAAAGAAAGAAATCACCGAAAAGCATTTCTATTTTGGAAATAAAATGTATTAAAAGTCGGTAATTGTTGTACATTTGTAACTTTTGATCAAACTGAAAGTATAATATATTTGCTTACAAAGCTATGTATTTTGAGTGTATGGTACGCTTTTGAAGGCAAATAAACACATATAGTGTTATACACCTACTGTGCAGTTTTATTTAGTGATCTTTTGCTTCTCACATCTGTCCTCCTCTCATCTCTCCTCTCCTCATACCTCTCCTCCTCACATCTCTCCTCCCCTCACATTTCTCCTCACATCTCTCCTCATACCTCTCCTTCTCTCACATCTCTCCTCACATCTCTCCTCTCCTCATACCTCTCCTCCTCTCACATCTCTCCTCCTCTCACATCTCTCCTCTCCTCATATCTATCCTCATCTCACATCTCTCCTCTCCTCATACCTCTCCTCCTCTCACATCTCTCCTCCTCTCACATCTCTTCTCCTCTCACATCTCTCCTCACACCTCTCCTCCTCTCACACCTCTCCTCCTCTCATACCTCTCCTCCTCTCACATCTCTCCTCCTCTCACATCTCTTCTCCTCTCACATCTCTCCTCACACCTCTCCTCCTCTCACACCTCTCCTCCTCTCATACCTCTCCTCCTCTCATATCTCTCTTCCTTTCATACCTCTCTTCCTCTTGACACCTGTCCACGGCTCCTTCACACCTGACTGCAGTGGCTGTACTCCTCCAGCAGGTGGCGCGCTGGTTCTTGTCGTGTCCCTGGGTGCTTTGAGGTTAAATAGCAGCGTGCTCAATTATCACTGCTGCCTCTATTCCCGCCTCTCTGCCGTGACACGCCCCGGGCTTGTACCTTTGTAAATCGGTTATTTTGGTCCCCGCACATGGTTGAGCTCATCTGAGAAGCGCAGTGCAGGAGCCGCAAGTGCTGAACCATATTCTGCCAGATCAGGGACTCCAAAGCTCCTCATCACGCCCACTACAACGCTGACATAGCTGCTGGAGCGAGCTGGTGCATATATAACAGCGCTGTTTTCTTCAGGTTGTTGATTTTGGTGTTTGTCTTTGGGCTGAGCTGTGCTGGGACCTGCTGCTGCTGCTGTGGGACCTGCTGCTGCTTCTGTCTAGTCCGTGTGTGAAGAAGTTTGGTGGAGAAGCTCTGACGTTCAGCAGGTGGAGAGGGCGACGCGCGCAATTGCATCTAACAAGACTGTTTCTGGTAAGTTTACGGATGAACTGCCTTTTTCCCAAAGCAATACCATATGGTCATTTAAGTATTATGAAAGAATGGACATAGGCATAGTTCTGATAAAGTTTTTGTTAAAGTCAGATTGATGTCAGCTCTGTGTGAGGTTAAAATTCATGAGTGATCTAATGAAGCCTAATGATTCAAGTGGAAAGTGCAGACATTTACAAAATAGTGTGTGATAAGGTGAAACACAAGCCCACACAGGGAGCCTCTGTGTTGGAGACAAGGAAAGGTTGACTCTCTCAGGGTAAGCAGTCAAAAGTGATTTGTGGAAAAGGCTGGACCAGGTGCAACCCCAGGAAAGTAAAAGTCAGTGTTTAAGTATCATTAAGTCACCTGGTGAATCCTCTCAGTCTGAAGAATGGAGTATAGGTGTGAAATGTGAACCAACAAGTCAAAAACAACTTAAAAGGTCATATGCTTTTGCCAAATTCATCATGGCCGCAATATCTCCACTATCTCTAGTATGAAACAGCACAGTTAAAGGCTAATGATCAGCATTTTAAAAGCCAGTTAGTCACAAACATACAGTATATTTTATTTGCCAAAAACATTACTTATCTCATATTTTCTCCCAGCACCTTTTATGATGTCTTTTCTCTTCACTCATAAAGAATCCCAATATCCAATTTCAAAGTCTGCTGATCTATTCCAACTTTGTCCATTCTTCTGAAAAAATAACAATTTTACAGTCTTCTATTTGAGTTTCTTAATAATATGTTACGTTTGTGTTTCATTTTTGTTTGGTTTTATTACAGAGAGCTCTTTCTATTGTTACATAATTTGAAACTTGTGCAGGAAATCAGTTTGAATATGTGGTTGTAGTCTGAAAACGAGAAGATTGTTCCCACTGGCTTTTGAAACTGAACTCTTCTCAATTCTGTTTGTGTATAGCTATAGGTATTGTGATATAATGAACTTTGTATTGTCTAAAATGTTATATAAGGAAGAATCACAGTGCTGAATTTTAATCTGTGAAAACTCATTGTGCCTGAAGAGGATGTGGTGAACTGACTCAGTTGCTTTGCAGTGTTTAAGGTTCAGTGTTAAAATATGAAACATGATCTTGAGATGATGATGATGATGCAGAGGCAAACCGCTGGTGCCAGTACCACAGAGCTTGTGATGTCTTGGTACAAATGTTGCCTCAAATGCACTTCTTCAATGAGCTACAAACCTCATGAGAACATTTTTTTTTATTGCACAACAATATAAAACTAAAGACTGTCATCAACCAACACCCTGTCTTGAAATGTATTGTTGTTGATCATTTTCCCATCTCCTTAGCGACTACAGTTAAAAAACACGTGAATAAATAGATTGCAATGTTATTTTACATTGTTCTAGTAAGGGAGCGGCACTGTTACGTTCATACTCTTTTGATTGGATGGGTGTGTGTGTCCAGGTAAAGAACGTGACCTTTCAGAGTACTGCATGACACAGACACCAAGCATGGCAAACTCCCTGCTCGTCGAAAGTTTGCATTGGTTTATTGCCATCGGGAAATCTTTGACGAGAGTGATTCATTCCGAGAATATTTCCCCCCCAGCCATAATTGATCATCAGAGAGTTTTTTTCACATCAAAGCTCACATCTCCTACCCAAATGTGCTGCATCTGCTAACCCAATCACTCTTTATTTTCACTTAGGTTTTATATCCTTCAGTTTTTGCTCAGTGTTAAAATATTCACAGAAATAGTTGCGATTTTGAACCTAAACAAGGGGCTAAAACTATAATCATTATTTTACGTCTCACCTTCTACAACTATTTCTATGTGGTGTTCTGACATGACTCATGAGGGCAAAGCACTTTACTCCAGACACTAGAAAATAACACATGATTTTGAACACTCACCTCAGCAGATTTGGCCTAATTTACTCTAGATTACACCTAAGTACATGTTTGGTTCAAGTGCTTTAAAGAAGATCTATTATGTTATTCTTTTGAGGGTATGTAATATGAAACCATAGCACGTGTAGACTATTATTTTACATTTTGTTCTTTATAAATTGCAGTATTGATCTAAATTGGCTTAGTTATAGAGACGGGTTCATTTACTCACAGTTCAACTCTGTAGAACTGAGAAGCCTAACTCTTTGAAATAGCATTTCACTATAACAAGCTGCAGAATTTCATGTGTTTTTTAATGTTGAAAAACATGACATTACATAACATTTCTGCACCCTACATGTATGTCCCGAAGTCTATATTTTTTTGAGTAACCACAAGTAAGTACAGAGCAGTCGGCACAGATGGGGTGTAGGTGCAAACAGACATTTTCTTAGTACTCAAGCCTTGATTGCAAGGCAGTACTCATAAAATAAATTATGTGAAATCAACTTTTATATGTCCCCCTTAAGTGAAGCTGTCACTCAGTGACAGGTGTTTATATTAGTGTTAAAACAGTTGATCCTATGTGATCTTTCTTTTATCTGTAAGTATTAGTTAGTGTTGAGTGACAAAACAATAGGCCTCAAATTAAGAGATTTGATTTTATTTAAGGGTGCATTATGTAACTTCTCAGTGTGGCTGGTCCACTTCCTGCTTGTTTCATAGAAATATTCTTACTTTGCCTGGGATGTTTGAGAATATGGCATTAAACTTCACCATGGAGACAAACATATCTGTAGAGAGTTGACTAAGTTCACAGTAAGAATACCTGTTTTTCACAGGAAAAAACGTATAAACAATTGTAATAAAATAAATGCACTATAGATACATTTAATGTCACACAGTGGAACATTCAAGGCAACAATTATCTCCATGGGACAAGCAGGTTACCATCCCTCACCAGAAAAGTTACATAGGGCACCGTTTATCTAAATTCTGTTAAATCTGTGACTGGCAGTTTGGGAATGTGACTGGCTATAGAGAGAATTTGAACTTGACTAGTCTGATGTATAAAGACTAGGTGTTAAAAATGTCCTGTTCTTCAAAAGTGGCTGTTTGACGTGAGTACACATGACATAATGCGCCCTTGCATCAGAGCTAACACATTTTAGTACTCTTTTAGGACCAGTTCTGCCTGTGCAAACGCAGCTGATGCTCCACTGCGATGACTTCATGACTAGAATTCCAGCCATTGTTTGGGTGTGTGTTGAATTGTGCTGCCAAATTGTAGTGGCAGCAAAAACAGGGAGATGTCACCAGAACAGAATTCACCTTGTATGTTTCGATGGCAACTGCTCAAACCTTCTTTTGTTTGTTTCTTTCAGCCTTTTCCTTGAACTCTGATCAGCAGTTTGTTTTCTGTGAGGAGCTGCAATGTGTAATCTTAAAACCACAAAGTCCTCTAGCCATTTATCCACATCACTATTCGTAGTTGTTTTTCTACATACTTTCACTGTTTTTAGCCTTGACATTGCCCCCTGCTTTTTATGGTGTTAACAGTGGACATTTACACAGGGGAATTAGCTGGATGCTTGGCTAATAATGACCGTTCTATAGGGGAAACTGCTGAAGCTCGTAGGACTAATTGACACCACCAGCGGCTGCTCCTTGTCATTATAACAGCTTCACTTATTTCTTGAGGCCAGTGCAATTAAGAGTGTATTGATGGTGAGGCATATTCCTGCTAATTGGCCCAGATTGTTAATGAGAGCTTGTCTAAAGCACTTGTGGAATGTAGAAGATGGAAAAAAGCCAGTGTGTGAAAAGAAGTTAAGTGTTTAGAGCGACTGTCCTGCTGCATTTAGGCTTAGGACATGCAGAGCGTGTGTGGTTGTCTGCTTTCATTTACAAAATTACATTTTAAGGGAAATGTGTGCTAAGGCTATGTGTTTTCACAACCCACACATAGGCCTGTCACAATAACAAATTTTGAAGCACAACATATTGCTACGGAGCAATATTGCGATAAAGGATAATACAGAAAATATTTTATTTAAAAATGGTTTCCTGCTTTGTGACAGTGGCATAGAGCTGTCATCATTAAATGGCAGAATGAACTGATAATTAGTCATAGCAGTTATTTGCTCTAGTCTCTACAGCTCAGATCGTGCATTATTAAATAAAAATGACACAACAATCTCCCTACTATTGCAAAGAAAAAGTTCCCACGATAAATATTGAGCCCCAAAATATAATGTTGCAGCTCTCATATATTGAACAATAAGTCGATATTGTACTCATGACAGGCCGACCCACACACAATGTCAAAACTATACCTGCATAATTCTGTTCTGAAGGCTTAAGCTGCTGTTAAAGGCTAAGGAAAAGAAAAAGTGCAGGAATCTACAAAAAATTTCATTGGCAAGTTGCAACAAAAGAACAGGCTCTCAAAGACAGTTTATTTTTTTGTTTGTTGTAATGACTGCTCAAAATGATTCGTTCATTTAAAAAAAAAAAAAAAAAAAAAAGAAGATAAATAAGGTAATTAGATATTTATTTTATACGCATAAGACTTTTGTCCAGTGCAATAACACAAACTCTTTATTTTTTCTTCAAAATTTGAACTCTGCTCCAAACCACAAAATGCCCCAAGCTGATTTTACCTCTGATCCTTAAGACAAAGTTCCACAACCAAGAGTCATTCTTAATCATACTCTATTTCAGGAGAATGAAGCCATAAACATTTAATATGGTAATGCATCATTAGCTGATGATTCCTTTTGTTCCTTTAGTGTGTCTTCTATCACTATCCCCAAAATGGTTCTTTTAAACAAACCCGGTGATTTGGATCCACATTAATCAAACCATTTCTTTACAGAATTCCCTAACAAAAACTAAAAGCATATTTAACAAATAAAATAAGTACGTATAATGAGCCACAATCTACACTATTGTTATTGGTCTGTGTTGGAAAAATGAAGAATTGCTTTCCCTCTCAAGACTTGAAGCTACATCTAATTGTCATGCAAAGAAAATAAACGTTGAGACTTAAATATTTACTATAGTATCCAATGTTATGCCTTTTGTTATAATGGAAACCTTGCCCAGCCTATTCCTTTGATACGAGCCATTATATCTCACCGCTTGTATGTTGCACACACAAGGCGATGTGGGTTGTGCACTACGTGGCCTAGACAGTATCACTTTTGTACATGTCAAAAGAACATTTTGTGAACCTACTGTCTTTGCAGGCACTTAAGCTATGTTAGTCACATGTTTTTGGTTTCAGATTCCTCCCATTCTTATTTGATGTGGTTACACAATTCATGTCAAGGGGACTTAAGTCTCTTGGACTTAAATAAAACCTAGATCCCCTTTATCTCCAACAGGAGATAAAGGGGATTTTAATAATGTTCAGGGCACTCATCTGTTAATATTAAACTTGACTAGATCAATCTCCAAACTATGCACAAGACGGTTCACTTTCACAGTTGTGGCACAGTGGTTCGGTGGTTTCAAAGGCAGCGGGCTGTTACAAAGTTGGGTGGGATTTCCTTATGTCTTTGCACCTGCCAAAATTGAAACTTTTGGGTTTTGGCAAAATGCACTCTTTATACTTATCAAGAATAACATTTCCACAGAAGTAAATATAATTTTACTCTATGCCTGTTGGTTATTTTATAGAGACTACATTAAACTGTCTAACAGTTTAATGTAGTCTCTATAATCATTATGTGGTATCGGAATCTGAAGCCTGTTCCTTAGTATTTAGTATTTGATTTTTAATTATTTTTTTATTTTTTATTGTAACATAGGCTTACTAGTTTCAGCTTTGATTCTTAAGGAGATAACAAAACATTTTGAGTTATGATGGAAATTGACACATGGCTAAATCCCCCCGGTTATCCATGGTGCTCCTCATAAGGGTTCTTCTTATTCTCCAAGAATTGGTTTCTAGATTGTCCAAGAAAATAATACTGTTTAACCTTGTGTAATGGTCACTGATCAGTGCTGAGAATGTTTAACAATCTTGTCTTTTGTTTTCAGACTTTGGTGAACTTGTGTCTCGATGGCGCTGAATGTGAACCTAGCTGGACCTTCTCCATGGGGTTTCCGTATATACGGAGGCAGAGACTTCAAGAAGGCCATAACTGTATCAAAGGTATTGTATGCTTTCATGGTGTGGTGAAACTTTGTTACACCTTATCAACCCATATCCTCTGTTTTGGACCATACCCCGCCTGTAATGACATGCCAATGCAAAGTCAACTTCCTCATTTTCACATTGCATTCCTTGCCTTTGTTTTTGTCTATGGGCGCAGCGTACCTTTTTCCTTGACTACTAAGTCTGTACGAATGGATGGAAGTAGATTACATTCGGAGGAAGTTAGTGATTACAGTAAAAGTGGAAGTTTGAATGGGAGGTGACAGACTCCTGCTCCAACAGGGTGTCCCCACATGTGAACACTGCACCACGTGTATAAAATAAAGTTCATCCACGTGAATGTTGTTTTGGCTGATGATATTTTCCTAGGTCGAGCTCTAAAGAAGCTGAAACAATGCCACTGTAAGCAGACAGTGTTCAGTAAACACCTCCAGGAAACTCTGCTCAGACTACCCTCTGTGTGCCAGATGCACTCTGCCCACTGCTCATTGCCGCTGTAGACAAAAACCTGAAATCCTTTTTAACTTTTGACAAAGATGCATTACATACAAACCTTGACAGTGATGTGCAACCTGTATTTACAGCTTCTTACACTTTAAAGACATTTATTGTTTGCCTTTTTTTTTTTTTGCATTTTTTGCCCCCCAAAACTACTCAATGGTTGAAATATAGCCTCGTCTCCCTCGTCACATTTTTGTAAGTGCTAACCAATAAACTGTTGCTCATTTCAAACTTCAAACAGACTCTGGGGCACCCACATAGGTAGGACATTTCTCTGTAAATCTAGTCTGTTTTTTGAAATGTTCCCAACACCTTTACAGTCTGGTCGGGTTTGTGCTTTAAAAGGGGCAGTTTTTGGCACAGGACATGGATGCCCTCTTTTATTCCCGTTGGCCTTGGTGATGCATGTTTTTGGATGGGAGGGCACACTCTTGAAAAAGAGCCCCTGAGTGCTTTTGGTTGATACGTAACCAGGCGTGCCATGAACGAAAAAGCTCACGGTATAATAGGGCAGCACCACAGCAACAATAATTGCTCCTCTTTGGTGCTGTACACCTCTGTTGTCTTGGCTTAGTTAAACTGACATACCAAAGTGACATTTTTATTAGTGATGAGACTGTTGTGGCTTTGCATACTTTCAATTGTCCTCATTTTAATACCGAGGCAAGTTTAGTTTTAGTGAAACTATGTGGTTAAACTTGAGTTGGCTTTTTGCTTTAGTAAGCCTTTTGTCTGGATTGTATACGTTGGACACATGGACAAACCACATGGACAGACCATGCTGAGACAGTGGCTGGAACATAATGTTTTGGGCCATTAGTGAGGAATTTCTTTAGATGTGAAGGTATAACATTGGCTTTGACGTGTGGCGAGCCTGGGGTCAAAGGTCAGGCCCAGTCAAACTATCAAGTAGTGTCACTCTAATGACTTCTGCCCAAGGGTGTCATGAATCTGCCTGCTGTTCAACACTACCCTGTTCTATACATCTAAGACAAAACAAACACTTTTTATCACTTTGTTGGAGAAATGGCATCTTGCAATTGGCCATTATCCTAACTATATAATTTTATTCTAAATTATACTGTAATATACTTTTCTTTTTCTTTCTTTCTTTCACTTTCTTTTCTTTTTTTTTATTCTACTCTTTCTTTTGTAGGTCAATGAGGGCAGTAAGGCTGAGAGGGCCAACCTGCAACCTGGCGACATTATATTAGAGATAAACGGTGAAAACACCACAGACATGTTGAATGTTGAGGCCCAGAACAAGATCAAGAGCGCAAAGACACAACTGCAGCTGCTGGTCAAGAGGTATGTTGTCATGACGCCAATGTAAAAAGAAAAAAATATATATATATATTTGTAAAAACAATATATATAAAAAATGTGTGTATGTATATATGGCTTGGTGTGATTTGTATTTTTCAAGCTTTTCAAAACATTGGGTTTGGGTCATTATTCATTCATTCATTCTTGACACTCAGTGGTGATGGTAAGCAGCTTCTCAAGCCACAGCTGCCATGGGGCTGACTGATGGAAATGAAAATCTATGATGACACTCAGCACCACCTCACTCACATACAACATTTGCAGAGGTAGTATTGAAAGTATTGAGCTGGATTAGAACCATGATCTGTTATGTTTATCTGTCACATTGTTCTCTGGTCTTTTTCTGATATATTACATTCTGCATTATCATGCCTGTTCTGTACAAACACAAACTAGTGATCCCAATCAGGGGAAATGCCTGCTTGTTTTCTTCCTGTGTTCCTCTTAAATTTGCCAGAATTGTGTGTGAATCATTTAAGCTGCTTGGCTACTGAGGTATGCAGCCCATATAAATACTACACAAGATTAAAATTGCATCTGCGCTCTTTTGTAGTTTCCATATTCTAAATTTTTCCCAGCTTACCTCATTATATGTTCATAATGCTTGAACAAATGGCATTAAACCCAGCCCAGTATAAAAACATTGTGCCAGTGACACATCCTTTATGTGACTCTACAATGTTTTCACGTTGTTTAGTCTTTTGTCTATATGAATCTTTTATACTCGCTGAAACTTGTTAGGTTGGTAATTCAAAAGTAGAAGTATCATATGTCCCCATTTCACATCTGGACTGTGGACAGAGATGTGAGCATCACACAGCTGTGTTTCAGAGCAGAGTGGGTTTGGGTGTATTGAAACATATGAAACTGACTGAGGGGCCACTGAGTTTTAAAGGGGTGCAAAATGATACTTCTCTGTTAAGTGTCATTAATTTACCTGCCAATAATGAGAGTTCAAACATTTTAAAATGAGGTTGCAATGCACCCTCTTGCACCCCTGTAGACCCAGGCCTGCCTTGGGGACCCTATAATGAATAATATTATCTACTCTGCAATTTCTGCTTTAGTTAAGTGCTCATGTTGAATTGATTTACTTCTTCCTATAAACATAGTAATTTAGTGTTTTTGTTATTGAAATTGTTTGTATAGATTGGAATTCTTACAGTGTCTTCTAAGAATCTCCCCGGGGCAGAGTGACAGCAGGTCGTTTTAATGATTGCTATGAGCAGAGCTATGAGCAGCACAGTGCAGTATCGATGAGAGTGCTCCATCCCCGTGCGCAGTTACAGTCACTTTCAGTTAAAAACATGTCTAATTCAGAGCAAACTGCTGCTACATAAATCTATTTTTCCACAGGAGTAAGACATGGGTTTGCTTCATAAAACATAAGACATCTCTATGCTGTGCAGCTCCAGCAAGAGAAATGTGCTTGTGAGTGATTTACCACAGGCATTTAGGCCTTCCTGTGAGCTTCATTACACTGGGCTCAACCCAGAGCCAGGCCGCCTCTGGCCCTGCAGCCAGGGGGCCACTGTGTTTGCATTGGCGCTCACTGCTCATATTTTCCCCTTCAAAATTCAGCTATGGCATTGCGCACAAAGTAAGCTTTATTTTTAGGTGCTGTAAAGCAAAGTGACATTCGGAAAGTGAAGACACCCTGCATAAATATTTCTAAAGCAGAAGTTAACTTTCCACAAATCTTCCAAATTATTTATATATATGTGTGCCAATCACACATGATGCAAATTATAAAACAGATTATTCATTTAGCAGTAGTTGCCTCTTATTTGAGTGACCTTAGCATGGCTATCACACTTCAGAATAGATAAATATACTCTGATTCTTACTGTGACCTTTTATGTCTTTAAAGGCCTGATGTTCCTCCCGTCCCCCAAACCAATGGCATCAAGTCTCCTGAGCAGCTCACCGGCCGCTTTCAGGTCAGTACCACAAAACACTTCTAGGTCCTTAATTCATGTAATTAAAATCTAAATCATGAGCTGATTTGTTATCCAATGGCAGTGGTCAGTGGTAGTAATAGTATTCTCAACAGCTATGTCATACACCTTTGTCTTGATATTACAGGAGTCTTTAATTGTGAGTCGAGATGAGAACCAGAACTACAGAGAGTACTCCTTCTCCACTCCTGCTTCACTGTCACCTAGACCCTACTCACCAGACCTTCACACAAGTCCCAATGGCAAAATACTCAGTCCCAACAACAACAAGGGGTACACACTGTTAAGACCTGTTAAGATTAAAATGTGTTTTCTTTTCAAATTGTACAAGTATGCACAGGTGATACTTATCTTTTTTAAGTTATTAATTCAATGGTAACATTACCATATTCCAGGATAGTTGGTCAAGCTGTTGCTGAGTCAGTTGTTACTTATAGGTATTTGCTACTTGTGATTACGATGTAAATAAAATATCCTTTTGTATTTTATCATTTATAGATATTACTCAGCACAGTCAGACTTGTAGCTTAAACACTCACTTAAACATAAACATTTTAGCTATTACTTCAACAGTTGCTTACTTGCCACTAGCGTCTGGAATAATAATTGCATGATGAAATCTGTGTAAAAGAGGGAAAACTGAGTTTCAAATGGAGAACTAGTGCTGTGATGAGTACACAAAAGGCTTGTTGTGAAGTAAAAGAAAAACGGACATTGGTGGAGCCAGGGGACTGTACTGTTGGAACAAAGGAAATGCACAGGATATCACATTCCTCAGTTTTATTCACATTAACAAAAGGCTGCGTAGAACTTTCACTCTGGCTCCACTGCACGGGTTTACTTTTATTTTGTACATTGTTAATCAATTCAGTGTATTTTTGAATAGCCCAAAATCACAACAGCAGTCGCCTCACAGCACTTGACAAATTGTTTATTAAACAAACCGAAAGTAACAAAATCAAAAATGAAGCGGTTGCCAATAAAAAACAAGCAATCCAACCTTAGTTATTATTATTTTTTTTTTTGGAAGAGTACCTATTTGAATTTGTCATCCTTCACTCATCCCAATCCACCTTTTTTCTACAGCCTGAAGTCACCTCCTTCTGTGCATGTCCAAAAATTCTTAATTTGGCCTCCTTCACGATATCTCTAAACGTATCACACGAGATGTCCTGTTAATGTATTCCATCTATTTTGGATTTCTACTCCATTAACAGTTGTACTATTAAGCCTACAGATCTTATGGCTTTTATTATTTCATGTACGAGTGTTTCCCATAGATCTTGTTCACTCTGTGGTAGCTCATATATTTTTAAGTATAAATGACATAGCTATACTTCATATTTATGCTTTTCAGGACAGTATAGTTACTTTTTATGTTTATGACAATACAATGAGCAACACACATTTGTGATTTTGTTATGCCAATGTGTAGTCCAAGTTGTTGTTTAACTATGGGGGAGACTTTTGGACTATGGGCAGAATCATAGTGTCTTCTGTTAATGGAAAACACTACACTGGCATTCAGCGTTTGACCTCCTAAATAACCAACTTTTCCTTCTTCTCCTGTAGAGTCGAGAGGCGCTCATGGTCTCCTGAGGAAAGAGGCCTCAGATCGTCCAGACCACTGTCACAGGTTGGTTTATGTCTTCTCGCTCCATGCTGTAAATCCTGCTTTGATTTGTGTTCTTATGGTTCTACATCTTTCTTTATGGGGGCAGAATAGATGGCTGCCATCAAAAGAAAAGGGCTTGTTTTGTTCCTTGTATATTCTTAATAATGTCTTTACGTGGCATTTTGTATTGTATCTGGTGTTTTCTTAACTTATAATTGTGTTTAGTTTTAAATGTCTGATTATTACAGTAACTTCAGGAAACAGAAAACATTTGACATTTATGCAGCAGGGAGTGCATAAGCTCAAAGGTCAGTGTTTTAAAATGATTTGACATTCTACTGTTCAGCAGCAAGGAGCCCTTTCATTCAGGAAGTAAATATAATGTATGACACTATACACTAACCTTTTAGTTGTCAGAATAAAGACTCGGGACTCATTAAAGGTGCATTATGTAACTTTTCTGGTGGGTGGTCTGCCGTCTGCTTGTCTCTGTGGAGATGGTATTGCTTTATTAAAAATATGGCTTTGAATCACCTGTAATTGAATTTATCCAAGATGGATGGCTTTAACTGCTTAAAAATACCGTGGAAAATGGATATTCTGACTATGAGCATTCTCACCTCTTCACACGTCTGACTTGACTTGGTAGCATCACCCAATTGTTTCCCTTAAGATTTTATTCATAAGGTAAGTAAATTATAAATAAATGCCATAATTTAATGCCATACTGTAGAACATTCCAGGCAAAGCAATAACATATATGTAGCAGCAATACACATTGTTCATGGACAATAACATGTCCATGGAGACAAGCAGGTAGTGTGCTCTCCTCCAGAAAAGTGACATACTATACCATTCTATAGAGAGTATGCTACTTCTTATCTGCTAATGCTCTCTTAGTGCAATGGGAAATGGACAAATGTAGACTTGGGGTTATCAGCAGATGTTGGCTGAACTATGTTCACTTATTTACCATTCCAAAAACAAAACCAAGAGGGGGCTGAGCCGTCTGGAGACCTCACTATGTTACAGATGTTGTGGGAAAGTTTGTCATCAGCTATTCCAGCTATGCTTTAACGGTTCAAGTTTGAGTCCCTATAACGACATGTAGGACGACAGAGCGGTGAAAGAAACAACAATCAAGACCTTTTGTAATGGCTCAAGGAATTCCATCCATTTTTATAGCTTCTGGATATGTTAAAAGTATGCAGGGGTATGAACTTCAAAACATTCACGCATTCCTTCTGTGAAACCCCAGCTGAGAAGATCCAATTTAAAAATATCTCATAGCGTTTGGGATTTTTCTTCTTGTTCACATGCGATCTTGAGTGCAACTGGACTGTGACTCTTGTGTGCAGGCTGCAGGAGCACTGGTTTACGTTTCGGGTCTTGATCCTTTTCAATCTAGAGGTCTAGCCATGATGTAGCTCAGGCCTGTCATTTGGATGCTGTGATTATGTCCCTTCAAACAAATATTACTACAAATCAGCACCAGGATAGTGACTACAGTTATCTAGTGGCAAGCGCTTTGTAAACGACAATTAGATATGCTGAACAATTATATTTCATAATGTTATAGTAGTAGTGGGAGCAAAGAGGAGGGCAGCGGTATAGTTTTTTTTTGCGCCAGCTGTGCCACAATTGCACTGTCAAATTTTGTCTTATGTAATGATTAAAGACAGGACAAGTTCTCATGCCACAAGAATTCACAAGATACAATTTCCACGAGATTGTGCAAACATATGGAGAATTTTTTTCTCCCCATGTTTTTACATTTGCACTGGAAAGCAGAATAAAGTGTTGGTAAGTTGTGTTTTGAGACACCAAAAAGCATCAGTATAAAAACACAATTGTGAGACCAAAATTGTTTAGTGCACAACACAACTTATTTATTATGTCAAAATTGACTCGTTCTAGTGAACCTAATTTTATGTCTCGTATTGTCTTGGCAGAAATGTCGCGTTCCACTCCTAGTAATAATGTACAGGTATAGTCTAACAGGTGTGGATGAAGCACTGGAGGCCAACAGTTTGTACTTTTTACTAATAAGTCTTTAAAGAAAGATGGGAAGAACATATGGGAAAAGGTCCTGATTTGGGCATATTGTTGTGTGACTGCTTGCCGGGTCAAAATAATGCAGTCTAGTGGGCTCCAAGATGTATAGCCACAGTGACAACAACCCCCTCTGTCCAGGCTGAGAGGTGCAGAGTGCTGCCGTATCAGGTGATCGGTCTCACTGAAAGACCATTAAAAAAAGGTTTTCCGCTCTTGTTTTGGCTCTGAGAGTGAGGAAAGTGGGATGAGCAACAGGATCCCCCTTTTTCCACAGCGTTGGATATCCTGAGAAAATGCCTGGTACAATGGTGGCTGTGATGACTACGGCTGGTGTTGTTTTTCTCTTGCGTCACAGGGTTCTCGTTGTGTGCTGGAGATGGAGGAGACAAGGCTGTGCAGTGGGCTTTTTCACACACATCCTATAGACATTCAATGGTGTATTTGTTTTGTCAACTACATAACCTTTCATGATGAAAGGACTAGCATTATTTTTTCCTTGGCTCTTGAACCAGATGCCCTGATGAATTACCTGTGCAGAAGGCCACTGGCTCTATGTGACTTTTGGGTACATGCTTAATGCTATGTTTAATCTGTTAGTTGTTGGATAATGATGGTTAGAGCTTACCTAACCAAAAGGTGTTCTTTTTTTAACCAGCTGATTGATTGTTGCAGCTTCTGGTGATTGACTACCATTGTTTATGTTCTGTACAGCCAGCTCATTGACTAAAGGAAGAAAAGCAAAGGCGTCTACATTCCAGGAAGTGGGGCAAGCGATTGTATTTGAACTTGCTGGCACTGTCATGACTGAGAGCATCTGTTTATATCATCAAGAAGGGACCACAACGGGGCTGTGTTTTGACTAACGGAGCCAAAACCAAAACTGCTATTCACAAGACATGACCTATCGTGGGCCAGAGCACCAGCCTCTGCGTCTGGCTTTGCCATCGCTGCACTTTGAGGTTCCTGAGGCTGCCTAAGTGGCCTGTTGGATCCTGAACTTTGGATCAAGTGTTTGTTTTAAAAATATTTCCTGCCACGAACCAGGGCCAGGTCTCTCAAAGTGACATTGTGGAGATCCTGCAGACCAATGCTTCCTCCTCATCTTAAATTTAGTGAATAGTCTGCAATGGCATGTGTCGCCGAAAAGGGAAAAGGACTCACGCATTCTGCCTACAACCCATACATCACTTTTTATTCCATGTCGACTGGCAAACCATTGACTGCAGTGACTCCACTGCAAAGCTGTGGTCATCCCTTTAAGAAAAAATAGACTTGGCATGAAAAAAAATGTCATAACTATTTAATTTACGTTTCAAATAAGGAAGTTGGATGTATTTCAATTGGCACAATGTGAAGTTAATTACTGAAAAGGCTTATTTCTAAAAGGATACAGTGACATTTGGGATAGAGGTTTGCTTTAATGATGTTGATGAAGATACTTTGTAATCATGGTCTATTTCAAGTCTGACTGGATTGGGGCTGCTGTGGGGTTTGGCAGGCGGTTGTGCTGCAGAGCTGAGCCAGTGTCAGGGGGAGTGGAGCTGTTTTCTTCCCTGTGACCGGACAGAGGGAGGCCTTTTCACGTGGACTTGGAGCCATGAAGTTTGGTCTCCATTGTGACCATTACTGGGGCAGCGTGCCTCCCCTCATCCCCTCTGATAGATCAGCCATGCCTGTTTTTCTTTCCCCTGGAGTGGAAAGCCAAATTGGGGGCTTTTGACTGCTGAACTGTTCCAAGCCCCCAGGACAAACGCACACAGACACTTGAGGCCATTTTTTTTTTTTTTTTTTTTGAACTTTTTGGCTTTTGGCTTGAATATGGTCCATTTTACTGCTGGTTACGTTTATAAAATGGTTGAGAAGTTGCTGTCGAGGGAACTGCATAACTTCATTTTACTATGTTCTGCACTACAGTAAATGAATAGTACATGACCTATATGTACACTACGTCACCAGTATTTTACTAACCGTGTACTTTTGTGGCTCATAAATAATAACTGCAGCGATGACGAACAATCTGCAGTTAACCAAAAGTATTATATTTGCTATGCTAAGCCATATATATGTACTTGTGACATTTTTGATTTGCTGTAGCCATCAGGGGGAAACTCCTGTAGAAATATGACTGCTAGTGTATACTATATATTCACATGTAGTTTTACCTATATGTTTTACAGTGCTTTTATAAGATACAGATGTCTTACGTTGGCTGTATTTCTGAATCTGTTTTAATTTAATCCAAGAGAACCAGAATAGGATTATATTTCTAAATTTTAAACTTAAGTTGTCAAAGTGTCAAAATATGTCTCACCTCATATATTTAGGAGCAATACACATGTAAGAACTGCATGACAGAGGTGCAACTGTTCTGTTATGACTATCAAAAGTTGATCAATAAACTAAAAATGTAATACCTGTGGGTCACGGTGTAATGGCCAGCAGATGTACAGTGATCTGGAAATGTAGTTAGAGCGTTGTGGAGATCTTTATAGGGATGAAGAATGCATTGCTTGTAGCTGCCATACTGGATAAATAAACACTTGGCCTCATTCATTTTTCAGTGGATCTCCTGGTGGCAGTTTGAGCGAGTCCCTCCCAGGACCACCTACTGTACCATCACATGAGCTGGATTTGGCCTTTCCCCAGTCACTTCATTTTCACTGCTCACACATTTACAATTATTTGGGCATTACTGAACTGCAGAAATGTTAAGCAGCGCATAGGAACAAATGACTATCTATTTTAGCTAAGCCACTTGTGGTTAGTATGATTTGATTAAAGAGATTACCATTTCTTTTCACGTTTTATTATGGATATAAATAAATGAGCCGTCTGGAACGCTAATAGAACAATGGACTTATTCACTACAGTACAGTGATTTGAATTTATGTTGGTTAGAATGTAAGAAAGCATTTTTATTGCCAATTACAAGCCCTTGAACTTTGGATACCTCAATGGATAATGATGGACAATAAGTGGGCATAGTATCTACATAGATTTCATTGTATCAAAAAACAATGACGTCATTTCAGTTTTAACTGTTTTGATGCCAGATTGCCATATGACTAAACATATAACATACATTACTTAAGCCTATATGTTGTCTTGCAGGGCTATTTACAACTTATACCAGGTCAATTAAATGCAGGAAGAAGGAAAACATTATGTAATAAAAAGGTTAGGAGAGCTAAAGTATGTTAATAGCCTGATTTATATAAACACTTGTCCCCTGTGCTCCTGCTGTGCTTTATATGTTACAGTATGTGGACGAAGTAATGCACCATCATTGAGACGTAATTATAAGGCAGTGTTTATCAGCGACAGTGGATAATGACTAGGTTGTTCTCAGGACCTCCTCCAATGAGCGCTGCTGGACAGGAACCACCATACACACTTTTGATCATTACCCAGCCCGAGACGCCTAATGCCCCCTCTACCTCCTCCCCTCTCCTGCAGCAGTCATGTCTGTGGTGGAGACAGAGAATTAGCAGTGAAACGACTTTCTTTAAGCATCCCAAAATAAAGACTCCTCCAGGCATTTCTAATGTGTCTTCTTGGCCTGTGCCCTGTAATTGAAGCTGCTGGGTGGTAGTGATGATGCAAAGGTCTTCTTCCTAACCAGTTCCAACGAGCATCCACTGGCACACTATGCTTGCCGTCTCCCATTGAATCTAAACCAGTTGCAACATAACATACATTGGTAAACAGCGGGATGTGTTTGGTGGAGTAGGGAACATGTTGTCTGCTCTGTGTCTTTAATTTGTTGTTTTGATGTAAACCATTTGTATCCAGTTCTGTGCACATGGCTGTACGACAGAGCATTTCTCAGTTTCTGTAACGTTCAGTGAGGACGGTAGTTGTGGTATAATATTGCAAAGTTCAGATAGATAAATGCATTGGACAACATTGGCTTATACTTTTTCTCGCTGTCGTCTTAAAGATGAATGAGACACTTTCCGACTCACTTTTCAATGAAAGACTCTGCACTAGATTTTAATGGGAGGAATGAGTGACTGAAAAACACTGGTTCACTGCAAAGCCAGTGCTCCACAAGTGCAGACATACTGGCTAAAGGAAAATTAGATTACTACATGAGAAGTAACTTTAGAGCACTGAATGCTAGCATGTTATTGTACAGTCACACCAATGGCATGGCCTTAATGATCTAGACCCCAGTGTATGAGTTGATTACAGTTTGGTTCAGCTTTAATCAGCGTTTCCTCTTTTTGACAGCCACAGGAACCAAGAAGAATTGGCCAATGAATTTCTCCAAATGTTTTTTTCCCCATATCTAGAGTACTTTCCCATCCAAGACAAAATAATAGGCTTTCCTTCTCCTCAGATGTGCCCCTCCCATCATTAACTTGTGTGTCATGTTCTCCAATTGGCACTGCTATGGCACAGCGCACTTGCAACGAGCTCTAACTAACTATAATCGTTCATTGGTCTAGTAACAGCAGTAACCAAGCCACAAGTGAGTGGAATTTGTACTGTAATTTAAGGTTTGTTTGTTTGTTGAGGAATGTGGGGTTAGGGCAGGCCATAGAACGCTGTAGTATTGTCTTGAAAATAATAATAATATAATCTAATAATAAATAAATTTAATGAAAAAGAAAAACAACAACAAGAGAATCACAAGAGTTGGTAATTATTCCAAACTTTTAACGTGTTGGTCAGGAAGCCAATGCCAAATAGTTGTGGGTTGAATGCACACTTGCCTCATTAGATTGTCCGCAAGCATAAAACAATCTAAGACATACTTAAGCATTAAACAAAAATAAAATCATCTATGAAATTGGAAATCCAATGCAATCTGGATGTGTCCTGAATATTATCATGATTTAAACATGAAGCTTGTCCTTTTATTACATTCCTTGGACGACTTGAATGCAAGTTGTGGTATTATGCACACAATCCTGGAGAGCACAAGAGATTGACATCAGTCTGACTCTTACATAACATTGGCTTGTTGTGCATTAGAGAGGTTTTAAATGTACATAGTAGGAGGCTTCAGATGCTGTAGCTCAGAAGCTCTAAAGCATGCATGGCTGTCAGGTATATACCTTTTGAGATTGCTTCACAGCGGGAGTTAACATGGATGTATACTTTTGTCCTGCACTGACACGATATGCATGTTCTACTCAGTCTGCTGTTATTATTAGTCCAGTTTTATCCCGGGAGCAGAGAATCCTCAATGATCATTTCTGGTAAAAATCTTCTTGGCATGCACCTCTAATCTGCCCACTCACCAAAGGGAAAGAAGAGGAAAATTTGACTTGATTGAGAACAGACATATTGTTAAAAGACTTTTCTGAATTGGAAGCAGGAGTTGGCCAATTTTTCACTATATCATTGCCACCGTGTTGAGCCCTACTTTGTCAGTTGTACTGTTAAACATACGTGTTGGCAAATGTATGAAAATGTTGAAATCCCCCAACACTAACGCACATTTCAAAAGATTGTGCCAGGTTTTCCCATTTAATTTCATTTTCATTAATTCAATTGATACAAAATACATGTGTCTTGGTACTTGATGTCTATTACCTGTAAAGGCCAGGAAAACACAAATGAGAAAACACAATTTCAGCAGATCAGAGATTCTTAATGCCAGATAACTTTTAAAAGTGAAGCTAACCTGGCAAAATGATTTTCCTTTTTGGGATGCTTTTTGTGTAATGGTTTTGTGTAGGTGTATTTCAGTTCAATGCCAGACAGCACAATTTGTTTTTAGGGATTCCTGACAGTAAAAATGTCTGAGGTGAGTTATGTGCTCTTCAGACTCTGACCAGGTGTGCAAACGTGTGCCTGGGGTCACTCTTACTGCTGTTTGAGTCATGATTAAATTTATCCAATATCAACCTTTGCCTGCCTTTGATTGGTCTGTCTGCCCTTTGGTATCATCTACAATAAAAAAACGACTGACACAAATGCTGAGCTTGACACATTATTGTTAAAAAGAAAGTGTATGGCGCCCTCTTCTGTCCTAAATGATTTCACACTGGAGTAAACTTACTCTAAACATTCTATAGTAATATAAGACATAGGAATATAATTTAATAATAGCAAAGAAATGCTTAAATATCGGATGAAAGTAACTGTGAAATGTTAGACCTAATGCTGCTTATCATCTTTGAGCACAGCTGTGGTATTGATGCTGGAGTAATACTGCAGACACATGCCGGTGTTTTGATTGTCAGAGCGATTAGCGCTGGCAGCTGCCCCAGAGGAATGTTGGGTGTGACACACTTGTGTTGTATACAAATGCACTGTGAAATCAAGGAATATGATCCCTTTAGTAAAAAGTAATTACAGTGAGCATAGGAATTGATATTACGACATATTTAGTTTCTACTCTCTATTAACAAATCGTATATTAATCTTAAAGGTGCACTATGTAACTTTTCCAGTGGAGGATCCACCAATTATTTGTGACCAGAGAGATGTTATTTCTTTGCAAGTAATGTTCCACAGTATGACATTAAACCTGTAATTGAATTACTGCATAGTAGATAAGTTTAAAGCTATACTGTGGAAGAATTCCAGGCAACTAAATAACATCTCCATGGACACAGGAAGACTGCTAACCTTCCACCAGAAAAGTTACATATTTCATAGTGCTTTTTTTCAGTGTATATTTATTGTACAGTTTCATGAAAAATGTTCAGTGTCCATCATTTAATATTTGCATAATAATGTCTAAGAAATGACTGCAGTAATTTACATAGTGCACCTTTAAAACATATGTTGTTGTTGTTGTTGGGTTGCACTTGAGTTGTTGAATATTAAGAGTGTAGTTATATCCTCTTGCTTGACTTTGAGTATGTTTTATTTTACAGGAGCTCTCTCTAGACTACAGAAGCCACTCATTGTCCAGTCGAACTCCGACTCCTCCAGGACGCTACTCCCCCAACAGCCCCACTGACCGAGATGTGCCCATGTCTCCACGGCGCAGGTAACCATCCTCTGAGTAGCACTTGTCTTTAAAGTATTGTACTATTGTGCCAAAGTACTTTAGTTCACAAATGTAAAAAGCCACCAACTAAGCAGCCACCCTGGGAGCCTCATTGCCAAACGAAACTGATGCCAGTAATAATTTAAACTTTGAAAATCTTTGAAACTTTGAAAAATGTATTTGTGTTTAATTTTTGACTTCAGTTCAATCAAAAATAAATTAAATACTGTGTTATCATTTTTAAATTATATCTGGCAATCCCCAGTTTAGTGCCCTGCAGCCTTGGCCCTACTTTCAGAACCACTGTATTACATAGATATATCACCATAGGCTCTACAAAATAATATATCAAATACAAATGTTCTGTGTGAAAAGCTAAAAAAATGATACTACAGCTGTATCTCTGTAGCATCCATCGTCTATGAATCAGAAACAGCTGTCAGGAACTCGAGACACTGGGCTTAGATCCGGACTTCTCTCTTTGTGTTACTTTACCAGGTGAACTGATAATTAGCATTTTAACTTTTAAAATTAAGTGCCCCAATTTGTCCAACCAGTGCTCTCTGTGATATTTGTGCAGCTGACGAAGGCTAATTGAGCTGTTTGCAGCTGCACTTTTGTTCCAGACATTACAATTATGTTTAGAGCTTTCAGGAAACAGTATATTGCATTTCCCACCTGGAGTACTCTTTGCTGATGAGGTGACAGTCCAGCCTGGTCATTTGACACACACTGCATGGTTTCAATTTACTCAGTCTGTGTGTTATTTTATTTTTTTTGCCTGAATGTTTTGCAAAGTAATATTAAAAGTGTCAAGAATCACAAAAAGATTCTTCAACATGGTACAGGGGTATACAAGGGTTTTGAGATTAAATTAAAGTCTTTTGTGTCCAGAGACCAGAGATAGGTGACTTTTCTTTACATTGCTGGATATGGCCAGTGATTTGGTAAAAATCTGTGCCCTGTCTATTATAGAAACCAGTTTCAATTTTGTATTTATTAATTTCAACCAGTGATGCTCATTTCTTTGTTTTATATTGAATCTCCTGTACATTTGTTTATGCCCAGACTTAAATGGCGTACTATGTGCCAGTCTGCGGGAGAGTCTGATTTCTGTGTTTTCACATGGTGGGGTAGTTGACATTGGCCCCAGTCTCCCTTTGGGAATGTGAGGCCTGTGATATGACATGTTCCAACTATAGTCAAATCTAAACACCATATTTCGCCTAAAAAGTCAGATTTCACTTCTCCCCCTAATTGGCCCCCAGTCCAGAGTCCCCAGCCTGCACACAAAGCTTCTTCTTGCTTTCATTCACCCAATCAGAGACTCAGAGACACCCATGTACCCGCCCCTTTGCACTTCCCAGCCAATCAAAGCATACCCATGGGCACACCTTTCAGTCGGGCTATTGTTTTTCTGTCTGGTCTGCTGTAGATAGAGAGAGGTGTGTGTTCTCCATCTGTGCATGCTAATATTTCCTCTTACACACACGGAGGAGTCACTTTAGTGTTTGGGACAGCTGCATGAAACTACAGATCTAGTTTCTCTCTTTCTGAGGTGAGTATGGCTAGAATTAGTATGGCCAGGATGTCTAGAACTCAGTGTGACTTGCTATATAGATAGTTATTGCTTTATGAAATGAGTTTGGAATTTAACCTTGTGATGTGAAAATGTTTTGGCTACTCCAAGTTTCAGTCTCCACTGTCACTTTATCATTGCTATTGTACTTTCCAGTCTGGGCACAGAAACCACTAAGTTGTTTCTCAGATGCTGACGTTAATGCAAAAAATATTTAAAAGCTAAATTTTCCAGAGAACAAGTCAATATCAAGTTTACAGATACTTCATCAAGTGCCTCCATTGCAGAAGTATTGTTTTTCCTATGACCCTGATACATATTTGTTTTCTTCTCATTTGATCTACACTTTCCATTTGTTTGGAGATTGCATGTCAGAGAGAGAAGTTGAACAAAACGAAAAGTGATTGCTCAGGGTGGAGGGAGCGCTTTCATGTCTGGTTTCAATTTAAACCATGTTCGCTGGTAAAAAGAAGAAAAAAGGAAGTTACTGTACATGTTTTGCTTTGCTTTGTCCATTTTGCTCATCTTTATCAGAAAGTATTCAACAACATGTCTGACCTCTGGATTTTTCCATAAGAAAACAAAATGCTGACAAAATACTACTTCTTCTTTTTGTTGTTAGGTCACCACAGGTCGTCGTCTGAGTGATTTATCTCTTACTTTGTCTGAGTGATTTATCTCTTACTTTGGCATCTTATGTATATTACACCAGATGCCCTACCTGGGTCTGGGAAAGTCATGACCATCAATCATGTCAAGACAATACTGTCTTTATGTTCTCTAGCACTTCAAAATCTCCATGAAAAAGTTCCCTTCTGTTTTTAGTAAACTGTAATTATCACTAATTTACTAAGACCTGGGCCCCAAACATAACCATCCATCTCCATAGAGCTCTTCACAGCACAGGTGCAGGCCTTAAGAGAAATGTTTTTGCCATTCTTTGTTGAAATTCTGACGACAAGCGGGGCACTCAGTCAGTTAAATTTGAGATGTTTATACTTTTTCCTTTGGTCAGGTGTGGTTGAGGCTCTTGTTACCTGACAGACCAGTTTGTACTGATAGCAAACACTCAGCAGCTGCCTCCAGACACATTGACTGACACGAGAGCACTTGTACCTATTCACACCGCTCTGCTCTATAACCACACGTGAAGTTTAGCTAAGCTGTAAAAGGTAACTACTTCCCCGCCACATGAGAGAGTTTATCATTGCACTACTTTTACTAGTTTGTAAAAGTTCTAATGGCAGACATGCTATGTTCAAAGGCGGCTCTGTGCACATATGTTTACTTTGCACTTGACAAAAGCATTCATAAAACTACTGATGCTTTTGTGATGCGGCCTACTGTATGTCAGCGGTGCTCAAGTACCATACAAATTTAGCAGAGTGAGCACAAAGCCAGGCCTGAACCAGGACTGAACCAGGCCAGGACCCCACTAAGACCGCACCAACACCAAATCACGTCAAAGCTGGTTGGCTAATTAGAGCACAACTAAAACATGATCATCAAATCACTATAATAACTTTTAAGATTCCAACTGTCCATATTTTGCAAACCGTTGCCTTGTGCTCTCTATAAAGCCTTGTTTAGCTTCCTTACCTGCCAGTGTATGTTTGATTTAATATTCCATAATCCACAAAGCATGAGTGTAGAATAGAAGTGACTGTACAGTGACTTTCCTGTGGTGGGGGCTGAGTACACACAGTCTGAGACACGCAGATTGACCCTTCCTTTGTGTTTGCACTTAATTAAGCACACATGTTTCTTTAAATCCTTCCTAATGTAATCACTTTTTAATCATGATGCAATCACAGTGCTTCCTGTGACATGTTTGTATTTTGTCCTCTTGTTTACAGTAGTTCCGGCACTGACTTTGCCATGCAGAAATTTGACAAAGACTCAGAGGTGTACAAAATGATCCAGGAGAACAGAGAGTCTCGTACTGCGCCTCGACAATCCAACACCTTCAAAATGCTGCAAGAGGTGCTCGAAGCTGATGAGAAAGGTTGGCTTTAGTCCTGCTTTTTTGTAACATATGTATAACTAAACACACAGTAATTATACCAAAACTATATAATTTATCAAGTCTAAATCGGGGCAAGGTAGTTCTAAATCATTATTAACCCAAAAGAGAACAAAAACATTGAATTGTTTTATTTAGAGAAAAATCAGTCCAGAAGGCCCCGCATACCACCAATGGCACACGTACCAGTTTGAGAAGCATTGCTCTAAATGATAGAAAACGTCATGAATGTATTGTACAGTTCCTCAGTAATCATGTTACAGAAAAGAGGGAGGCGAGTCAATATGGGTTTTATGCATTACTTTGACCGATTTGAGAGCAAATAATTCAAGACAAGACAAGCATTCCTTCATGACACAATTGATCAATGAGTGAAAATCAATCTGAAACATTCCTTATTACCAGTGGGAATAGGGACAGCAGAGTTCTGTTCCTGTCTGAACACTTTTAAACAATTCTGTGCTTTTTTTTCCAGAGGCAGCGCTGAGGTTTCCAGGAAATCTCTCTCCCAACCCACCCAAAACCAGCTCCGTGGCGGGAGTCAATAAACACCACACTTGTGAGAAGTGTGGCACTAGCATTATGTAAGTAGTAATCATCAGTCAGTATATCTGCTGCAGATACATTAAAAGTATTAATGCATTGAGTACTGCAGCTTATTTGACTTGAAAATTATGTCAACCCTCCCATTTTGTACCCGGTGGCAGTACTCATTCAGTAGATGTTTGCCCACTGACACAAGGGTTACTGGTTGCTTGCTACTGATATTACACTTTAAACTGTAATGTACTTAAGACACAGGAAGACAAGCTGGATAAAGTGACACTGACAAAATGCGAGTCTGGATAGGCAAGAAGTCCAGAAATAGAAAAGTGCTGTTTAATTGTATTAATTTCTCTGGTGTTTCCTCACAGGTCACAGGCTGTACGCATCACGGATGATCGTTATCGCCACCCCGAGTGCTACACCTGCTCAGACTGCGGGTTGAACCTGCGGATGAGAGGGCACTTCTGGGTCGATGATGTGATGTACTGTGAGAAGCACGCCAACGAGCGGTACCATGGGCCCGGCCGATCTCCTCATTATTGAGATCTTTTGCCTGGCTCAAAGGACACAACAGGGTTCAGCCCTAATTGAACTAAGGACCTATGGACACACATAAGGGTGGACTGTCAATAACATGCCAGTGGAGTTTCTTTATTGATCACTTTTTTGCTGTATTGTATTATGATTACTTTTCTTGCAAACTATTAATTGTATATGACCCAGTCTATAGAGTTTATAAAACTCTCTGTAGATGCAAAATCACCTTTAATTGCACAACTTTGAACTGCAAGATGCCAAAACATTGAAAAACTTGTCCGGACTGGTCCCAACAGTTTGAGGCACTGATTAATTAGATGGAATTCTGTGCTAATTAAATGGGACCAAACCTTATCTATTGCATGCCATCAGAGCAGTGCTGTGTGGGGTGGTGGCTGTGTGGAGTACATGCTTTTACATGCAGAGGTGTCAGAGCCTCTACATGCCTTCTTAACAGCTGCATGACGCGTGAGTGATCTGGGTCCAAGTGAGCAAATGGTTGGTTCATTCTGTGCCCGAAAAGGCAAAAAAAAACAAAAAAAACAAAAAAAAATTAGACTTCACATAAGCAATACATGTTGTTAGAAATATAAATGAAATACAGATGTGTGTTTATGAGGGACTTATAAGATGTTCATTTTGACAAATGATTTGTTTTGTTTTGAAAATGTTATTTTGTATAGACCGTGCAGAACAGAGGCACAGGACATTTATTGTGAAGTTGTAAAGATACAATACACTTGTCCAGTTTGCAGCAATACTCTGAGATTACCTTGTTCACATTTAATGTGGCACCTAATAAATTATATACAATTCTTGTGGTGTTGTATGTTGCATACTGTATTGTGTCATGCAAAGTGGTCACATTCATTTCTTCCATTTGCCCATCCAGACTAAAATTCGCAGTTGTAACCCATTTGTCTGATTGTGCCGTGGACTGTAATGTTGTTGTCGCCTAATAATTACCAGCTGTGCTGTGGCCACAGGTTTAAATGGGATCAAACTACTGTGGCAAGACAAGTTTATTTGTTTAGCACAATTCCTACTCAAAGTAATTCGAAGTGCTTTACCGAATAAGACATTAAAATCAATACAACAAATCAAAACATAAATAATTGCAAATAATGATCATAAAATTGACATTAAAATTGGAGGAGTGCAGAATGAAAACCCTTTCAGTCGTATGCACAGCTAAACAGAATCGTTTTGAGCCTGGATTTAAACATTGTCAATGTCAATTGTCATTGTCACTTATGGGAACATTTCTTCAAGGTGAAAGCAGTTACAAGTAAGTTTTACAGTTCTTTTTAGGCCTAAGGCATATAGGCTATTTAAAAGGACCTTTTCAGACACACATTTTCAAAAACACATGAGTGCACGCCTCTATAGATGTCACTCCGCAAGCGACGGGCTTCAAACATGTAGGCTTTAGATGCTGCCAACAGAGGGCAGCAAAACCACAGAGATTGTCTCCAACCAAACCTTCAGTCAAAATCCTTTGAGAAAAAGAATGTGGTATTTTATTATAGATAATTAAGGTCTTTCCGTGAGTGAAAATGTGCATTGAACGTTTACACTTCCATGTCCTTATGTTTCTTCCGGAGTGTGGTGTTCTGGTGTCCCACTAGATGTCGCCCTTTATCCAGTTTGTCATGTCACTTCCTGTGAAGCCCATCTATTTTTCTTACCACTTCTGCACTGCACTATGTACTGTACTGTACTGTATTGTATTGTACTATGTTCCATCTCTCTAGTGTGTATTTTCTATCTTTTGTGGCTCTATTACTGCAGGCATTTCTCATCCATTTCAAATCTCAGTTGTGGCCTGCCTCACTTCTTTCCTGTGTCCCACCTGAATGGGGTGCAGATGTGGATTTAGGGGAGAGCTGGAGAAATTGTTGCTTGGATTTAGGGAGCTGCATAGGGCTGTAGGGTGCACCAAGAAAATGTTGGAAGAGCATTAAAGTTTGTCTGGATGTGATTAAGTACAATTTGATGTAATGCGCAGTTTGGGACGTGACATTTCAAATGGAAACTGCACTCTCCAGATGCAAATGATTTAGGCCCGCGTAGACGGAGGGGGTGTTGTACTTGAAGCTTTATTTAACAGCTTGGATAAACAGCTCCGTGTTTCATTGCCGGAGCGGGCGTCCTTCCACTCCTTGTGCTTTCTTTCAATAATCACACTGGCTCCAGAGCGCAGTATCATGTACAGCAATAACAAACCAGCACAAGGCACCATTATGTGACTGCTACGTCTGAGGTACCCCCATATTAAGTATGACTATGAGTGCATGTCAAACCCAATCGTTTTAGTCCCTTTTCAAGCACATTTTTCTTTCACCTTCTCGTATTATGACATTTTTTCCCTCTGCTCTACTTTTCCCTGTACTACTCAAATATCAAAAAATATTTTAAACTCAGATCTGGGCAGTGAAAGTTCCAACCACAAACTGGTGGTTGGCAAATCAATGAAAGCAAAGACTGTATAGGAAGTTTATATAGCTACAGTATTTTGAGACGTGTGTGATGTATGGCTTGGCTATGTCCATAAATGAATACCTGCGGATTGGGTTTGAAGTTAAGGAAATTAATAATTTATGTAATTATAAAAATGTAATGTTCCCTTTAACAAATCAAGCAAGCAATAATGCCATTATTGTGAACGTTTAGGATATGATTAGGTTATGTAGAGCCTCATATTGTCATCTTATGTCCTGTGCTCTCTGTAAGTCTCTGTTAAGGGAAAAAGTTTTAATTTTTACTGGTCTACATTTTTATTAGAGAAGAACAGATTGATTCAGTCTATTCTTCAAACAAGTGTCGGGACCTTTCACAATTGAGCCTTTCATATAAACAGTTACACACTTGCACAGAGTGACAGAGGTGGGCTTGGTGCTGGTCACGTGACGTCCCTCCCTGCCTGTCCTGACATGGACGCGCTAGGACCCGGGACCAGACGCGCGCGCTAGGACCCGGGGACCAGACGCGCGCCCTCTGACGGAATGGGCGCACTTGGGCTGTAGCTTCTTGAGTGAATAGCGGTGTGACCGGGACAGAGGCAAAGAAATCCGCTACTTTTGGAGCACAAATCCTAGGACAGTGAGAGAACATTTAGTTTTCTGTTCTTGGCTTCTCGTGTGACAACCTTTCGAGTGTTTGTGTGTAGAAGGGAGTAGAAAACGGGCCTTGAAGAGTTTGCGACGCGACTGTCAGACAGTTTTGTTCACTCCAGGGGACATTGGATGGGACGTGTGAGTAGTGGGACCACTTTCAGAGAAATAAAGTTTCCGTGCGTCACCTGGATGTGAGTTCATAACACTTGTACACTTTTGGATGATCAGTTTGGAGAGGACATAACGGTGCTGTGTGAGTAGCGCTCAGAGTTTCAGCCTGGAGATATGGGATGATGACCGGAGGAGGGGGTGCAGCTGAGGTGTCATCCAGCTCGAGGACAATGTGTGGCATCCCCGCGCGCCTGGTGCTGATGCTGCTCCTCTTTGCGCTGCCTTTGGAGCTTGGCCGGTCACAGTCCGTTTGTCCCGGGGGTTTGTCCACCGGGGGCTGCAGCTGCACGGACGAGCGCTCCAAAGGCCACGGTGTCCAGGCGCTGGGGAGAAGAGTAAGCTGCAGCAAGGAGGAGCTGTCTGAGCCTCCGGATCCCAGTCTGCTACCCAACAAGACCGTTACTCTGTAAGTTCTACACTTTTTTGTCAATCAAAAATAATTTATCTTCTTTAGCTTCTGTTAATAATAATAATTCTGATAATTTATTTAGAGGCTATAGCTGACTCTTGAAACTTCCCTCAAATGCGGTGCTCAACCGCAGTTGCCTTTTGTATAAAAAGATTTACTAAACCTGGTTTGGTTTCCATAGTAAACATATTTCATTTATTGACATATGATTTATTGGTCTTTGTTTGCTTCTCCTAAGTGTTCTGTAATATTTGGCTTGTGTGCAACAGAAGTGGCTTTGAAACACTGCACTAGGCCTTCAGTGTCATCCCTGCTGCATATCTGTGACCTCACAGTGTCAGTACTCAGGACTTGCTGCAGTAATCTGGCTTGTGGGGTCAGAAGTTTACATCTTGATCTAGTTTTGACTGAACCAGAGCTGTGTGTCTCCTCAGTCTCTGTACTACATTTGGAGAGATCATTGCAAGGGCAGGTCACTGTAGTTGTCATGTTGGTCCTGCCTCTTTGACACAGCTCTGTCACTTTAAATTTCACTTACTGTTTGCCCACCATTGCTCCTCTCTCCCTGCCCAGCTGACTCTTGGAGTTTGTAAAAATAGAAAAAAATATTATAGCTCTCAAGCCCTTTGTCCTTGACTTGCTTGTGTCAAAAACCCTCCTCCATATGTTTCTACAACTGCCAATTTATCTGCCTTGAGTTGACAGTACAAATCATGTGCTGTCAGTTTCATTTGGCCTAGAGTTTACACCGGATGCCTTTCCTGTTTGGGACTGACACAGATAATACTGTGATCCTCTATGACTAGATTCAGATTGCTGACTCCTGACTACTTTATTAATAGTGATTTAGGCACCATCATTAGCCGAAACACATTAGCAGCTGTAATAAATAAACTAACTATCTCTCAGTGACACGTTTTTCTGGGTGGTGTTTTCTCACTGGAATTTAATTTTGTCATCACTTTGGTTTGCAGCTGCTCTGACTTTAGCCAGTTCCCACACAATGTCACATACTTGATGCTTTGACTTTCAGTGGGAGTACAACAGAACGGTACATTTTCAAAACATGTTTGCCTTCCCAAAATCTCCCTACGGATTAGGCATCTGAGGTAAAATGAGGAGATTTGTGCCCCGGAGAGCCAGCCTGCATACCATTTATAGAGCCTTATGTGTCTTTCATAATAACATCAATATACACATCTGGCGAACACATTGTTTTGGAGGCACAGGAGAACATCCAAATGGATTGGATGACAATGTAGTTTATTAAAAATAGCAAAAAAGACCTCCTTATCATGCTCTGATGTCCGCCATTTTCTTTACCTAGATTCTTTATTTTCCCCAAAAAGTTTCCCCATGCAGTGCTTTTGTTGTAGGACTCTGCATTAGCTCCAGATGTGGAATGTGGGTAGTAGTGCTGATATTCCTGTTATTCCTGACATTCCGGAGTCAGGCTGCAGACACCATCCCAAACCGTCCCGTGGTGGTCCACACCTGGGACCTGCCCTTGTACTGAATCTGTGGTCATAGCTGCCTCTACTATACTCCTCTGTGTATTACTGAAGACTGGGGTCCGTGCAAGACACAGGCACAGGCTTCCGGGCGGCTGCTCAGTGTAATGCACAACAGCTGGCCCCTGTGAACATTCCAGCTGAGGCCCCTTAGCCTCATGGGAAATCCCGACGGGGTTTTGTTTATTAAAACTATTAGTTAGCCTGTTTGTTGTTCCTGCCAGCCATGAAGAAGCAACCAGTCGCTCCTATACTCTCACCTTTTCTGCACTTTGATTGGCTCTTGGATTGTATTGTCATTGCAATCGATTTCAGTTTTCCTTACTTTTTGACATCAAGCACCACATCATGCTCCATCCAACTTTTTACATGTAATTACAGAATGCAGAAAAAATCCAAATAAAAAACAGACCAAAAAAGGCCTATACTGTCTCAAAGTGCAAAATCACAATCAGGGCTGCACTGAACCAGGTGATCACTCAAAACCAGGATGAGACAGTGCTCACAGACAGAACTAAACTAGAATCTGGTTTTAATCAGTATTGAACGAGCTCCCAATGAGGCCTTTTGAATGTATGCAAACCTAATTAGGCTCTGATCTTCAAATTTAAATACAAATTTGATTAAAAACACTTGAAAACTGAAGATCTATGGTGCTATTGTCCAGTGTGAATTTCTTTCTTTATCTCCTTTCTTGCTCGCTTTCTACCTCCTTCTATCATGAGTTCATCCACACGCAGTAACTCTCAACCTAAATATTTAGTCGTCTTGGTTGGAAACTGCCATGTCCAAACTCTTTCCAGATGTGAGCCTGCGCACGGCCTTGTGTTTAGGGCTAATTATGCACAGCCCGCGGAGCTGAATCACAGAGAGAGGAAGAGGAAGGGAAGGGAGCAACCGATAAGAGTGTGAAAGTTAGAAAAAAAAAAAGTGGGATTTTAATGAAGGAAATACTTAAAGAAGTCAGCAGAGGAGGTAGGAGAAGTGGTTAGGGAACAAAGAGAATGAGCAAGGATGGATGGAGGAGGGAGAGGAGACGCTTGGCAGGCGCTTCAGAGAGATGTGCCCCCAGAGACTGAAAACAGTCAGGAGAGGAGGAGCACAGCAGCGCGCCATTCAAATCCTGGGAAAACGTGAAGAAATAAAAACTTTATGAAGATTAGGACAACTTCTTACTATAAGCGTTCTAACCTTAGAGTTTCCTCAATATATTGCCAATCACCGTGTCGCAATAGATATCATAGAACCAGAATTTAGAAGACATACATGGGATGCATAGTCTCAGCAAAACTTTGTCACTTATTAACTCATACATTTTGTCATTTATTATTTTACTTTATGAACTAACTTTATATTTTCATTTATTGACTTATACAATACAATGAATATCCACCCCTCATATAAGTACGGATATATTTAGTGTCACTGGTCCACCTGTTGCTGATTCCCTGTTTGATGAATGGATTGTACAGAATGTATATGCTTTAAACCCACAGATACTACAGCAGTGATTTATGGTTGGCTTAGGGAGTGCCATTGGTTTAAGGCCGCTCTGTCCTTGACCGATGCCCCTTTGTCAGAAACAGCTGCAGTGAGGACTGGACATTTGCTTCAAGCCATGTTGTACTTGAGCCAGAAATGCCAGGGATGTGGTCTGCAAGACAATGGTTGTAAATAGCAAAGTGGCCCATGTGCCAGCCCTGTAGTGGTGTTAGAAGTTGCGTTGGTGGAAGTTAATAATTATTACAAAACAAACTACTCTTACTCTATACTTAAAGGTGTACTATGAAACCTTTCTAGAAACTTTTCTGGAGGGTCCACCATCCATTTGCCTATCCACAGTATGGCATTAAACTTATCTAGCCTGTATGGGCCACCTGTCCACCAGACCAGGTCAGATCTGTGGAGAGTCGACACCACTCACACAAGAATACATGTTTTTCAAGGTAGTTTTTGTTGCTTTAATGAAACACTTGAAAAATGGAGGATGGATCAGTTTAATGCCATACTGTCGAATATTTCACACAAAACAATAGCATCTCTATAGAGACAAAAATGCAGCAGAAAAGTTGCACCTTATTATCAGTAATATAGCACTGTGTCATTGTAATTATTTTTCCTTCTCATTCATAAAACTGTGATAACTCAAATATTTGTCAGTTATAGTTTCTTATCAACCTACTCCCATTTTATTGCTGCTCTCATCTTAATGTTTTGTGTCTAATGGTATTGGCAGGAAACTGAATCTCTTTGAAGATAAACTGCATTTGCCTTATTTCACTTACCACAAACGATCACTTATTCATTTTAACCACTATCAAAAATCTGTTATCAATTTGCTATCTCATTTCTGTCATGGCCAAATCACTTCACCAAAATTATCTATTGACCAACGAGTCTTTAATCGACAGTCTTATCTTTTGAGTCACATGGTGGTTGTCAGATGTGGGGCAAGTGGAGATATGCCAAAGAGCAGCCAGATGTGCTGAACCCGCCGTGGTTTACGTTTGGGATGGGAAGGACTTTTGATGAAACGTCCAGAATCTTATCAGGGGGTGAATTCCAGCGAGACACAGTTTATTTATGTGAGTCTAGGTGTTGAGAGGAGTAGAGAGGGGGCTGTAGCTGCTTCTCTTCCACCCATGTTAGGTTAGGTGGGGCAGCGGTCAGCAATAAATCAAAAAAGCAAACAAAAGCATGACATATGATCTGGGAGCTTTCTGCTCAGCTGCAGCACCTGCTCATGCCACACAAGTCCAGGGTTTTGGTACAGGTCAGAGAAACTGGACCCAAGTGGGACATGTCCGCTCAATAACAGGTCTTGAAAGCACATATCACTTATCACCTCATTATGTTTGTTGATTAAGAGTTAGTACAGTTTGGAGAAAAGAAGGATATCTGTGTTGTCTTTGTAATATCATTCCCTCCAGAGAATTTGTCTTATTATTATAGTTTGTTATTTTTTCTTTTGGTCTACTTTGTCTTATCTTTCTCCAGAAATGTCTGATTTTGAGTTTCCTTTGCCAGAACTTCCCCCTTCCTCAGAGCTGACTGCAGCTGCCCCTCAGGTTCCTGTCCGGGTCAACAGCACTGGGGCTGCAATACCGAGATAATGGCTTTTTCACAAGAGTCCTGTCGTTTCATATGTTTAACCTTCATATAGTTATACCAGTTATTGACTCCTCATTTAACTTGTTTCAACATAGTAGTAGTAGTAGTAGTAGTAGTAGTAGTAGTAGTAGTAGTAGTAGTAGTAGTAGTAGTAGTAGTAGTAGTAGTAGTAGTAGTAGTAGTAGTAGTATAGGCATAGGCCAATGCTCAATATCAGTTGCAATACTTGTATAGTATTAGTAGTTGGAGTTCCAATGATTTTGCTGCTTTGGTTTTAATGCAGTTTGCAGCAATTCATCAGCGATTGTGAAAAGGCAAAAGGGCGAGGTGTCACAACCGTGGAACAAGCTGAGAAACTTTAGTTAAATCCAGTTGAAAGAAACCTTTCCCATCTTTTCTCAAAAAGTCTATATTTCTGTTAAAATAGGCCATGGTACATTGGTTGGCGTCAAACTGTTTGTTTTGGTTCATTTGGCTGCTTTGCCTTTCACTTCTGCCCAAACCGCAGTTCTGCCCTGTGATTGGTGCAGTCTCCGTCCCACTGGTGGCTCGGGCCCAATCGCAACAGCACAAGCGGGACAAGATGGATTCTCTTGAGTCTGTGAATTCTCAAATATTGCGGGAATAAACTTCATCCAGCTTCGGCTTGCTTAAAGATAAATGTGGTGTATAAGTGATTGGAGGCGTTCAGAGGATCTGTAGCTCATTGGCAACCGCGGTTCGGTCCCCAGAGCCTCAATAGAGTCAGTCTGCAATAGCGTGTGTGGAGATGGAATAATAGTCTTAAAGATTTTCCAAATGCTCACAAACTAAGTACTATTATGATTTGATCCCACAAATATCAGTTGAACCTATCGCCAGCAGTGTCTCACCCTAAGCCTCTCCCTCACACCGTTCAGTAACATTTATTATGTGCTTACTGTAACATATGACCACAAAGTATTAACAGTCAGCCCCAATCATATTTTATGCCATTACTTGGGCTGTAAATATGAGATGGTTCAAAGCAACAGGAACAGATGTGAAGATTTGCAATATGCATTTAATAAACTGTGTTGATTGATGAAACCACAAGCTGTAGCTGCTATGTGTGTGCAGCAGCAGTAGCTAAATTAAATGGCCAATTGGAAAGTTGCGTTATATGAGGTTTGTCCATTTTATCGAATACATAGTTGGAACGTATTTCTTTTCTATTCACACTGGCTACCTCACTTCTGTAAGTCTTCCCCAGGGCTGCCTTGGCTGTTATAATAGCTAGCCACTGAGAATAGACTGAATTAGTGATCCATTATAAAGCACTTTGAGGATCTTGAAAGTTCTTTTTAATGTGCAACTACTTTGTCTTTCTCTCAGCATAAAAGTAAAATAATCTTGTTTTTCTTAACAACAACAGACATGAGCATCAAAAACAATCTTTACTCAGTTACGTCCAAAGGCACCGTGAGAATATCTGGGGCAGAAACATTTTATCTGACCCTTTGTAAAAGCAGCCTGTTTTTCCCAGCAGCCTTTGCTCATGAACAGAAAACAGTGGGCAGTTATGAGAGCGGACAATGAGACAGTTTGAGACAGACATTCCACTAATCACTTGTGAATGAGAAAATACTAAATTGCCTCATTAAAGTTTAAAAACATTGTGATTTGGCTTCATAGCTTATTGTGTTTGCTTGTTTTATTCTGTCTAAATGTCGATTACATTTGATATTTGAGTACATTAATTCAAATGTCTTTATTTGCAGGGAGTGTGTATAGGCAAGTTTAAGGCAAGTTTATTTGTATAGCAAGTGCTTTCAAAAATAAGAAGGACATTAAAATGACAGTACAACAAATCAAAACATAAATAATCACAAATAATCATCATAAAATTTGCATAAAAAAAGAAGAGTGCGGAATAAAAACCTTTCAGTCAAACAGAACCATTTTGAGCCTGGTTTTAACAAGTTCTCACATCTTCAGAAAGATTGTTCCAGGTTTTAGCTGCATAAAACTGAAACAATGATTCTGTTTAGTCCTGACTTCTGGGCACCAGCAGGAGGCCGGTCCCTGAAGTCCTCAGAGTGTGAGATGGTTCATATGGCACTAACATGTTGGAGATGTACTTTGGCGTTAGGCCATGGAGAGACAAGAAAAGCTGCTTTAAAGTCTATATATATACACAAACCTACACTCAGAAACATGATTTTCCATAGCAGTTATAGAAACAACAATGGAGTCTTGGTTGCAGAGGTAATAATCGTATTTATGGTCAGAACTGTTGCATACTAAACTTTCTCTCAGAACAGTATTGGTTTAATTGTAATGTAATATATTGTATATATATATTGTAATATATTATATGGGAGTGGTCATGTTCATGTTAGTTTTCTGTTACAAATGGTAAGTGACCGTAGCGGCTGTAGTCTTATGTGGTCGAAACGTATGATAAGTTTAATGATAATTCTGTTTACAAATGTTCTTTATAAATAGTAAACAGCTTAAATGACCTCTTCTGCCTGCCGTATTCCAGTATTTGTTCAATAGCCTTATTTTGTGGACAGCATCTTTTTTACCGTCACACATGGGCAGGGCGTGCATGACCACAACTCCCTTAAAATAGTCTTCAATCCTCCCCCTCTGTAATTAGAGACATTTTAAAAACCTGTATTTTAATTTTAGACCATGCAGTAGCTTTTTGGACCACTTGTGCGTGCACCCACTCACACATGCAAATACACACTTTCAGTATAAATAAATGTGATAGGTCGCACACACAGAGCCACAAACCACAAAGCCAGTCTGGTAACCCAAGCACAATGCCCGGCACTCTATAATAAGCGGTTGTGCGTATCAAATTCTGGTTCCAAGGCATCATGGGTAGTGTATTTCCCTATAAGCCATAAATCTCTTCTTTCATGTTGTTTTGCAATTCATACTTGAACATCAGCAATTTGATCTTTTCTTGTGGCATCTCTTCACTCAGTAATATTTGGAAACTGATTCAGTGTTTTACATGTAATTTCACGGATGCTCCCCTGACAGTGCGTAAATGGAGCTAGTGTAGTTTGTTGGTGTTCCCTCTTGCTAGCTACAAGCCCTTTAGCGGAACATGGGACAATGGCAGCTTTCACATTTTGACGTGAAGTGCCTGTTGTCCTCGAGGGCATTTAGTTCCTCTCTTGCATTCATTTGTGTGAACCAGCGCAGATTTTCAGAGCAAGCACAGGGCACACGGGGGCTCGTCCAGGATAGCAGAGTTTCCATGTTTGCACTGTACGAAAGGGTTAAGTATTTCTGGTTTAAGACCCTTGTATTCTGGTCTATAGAGCTCTCATGAAGTACTTGATGTAACAAAGAAGATGCAGCTACCACATGTTCACAAATGTCCCGGGTTCTTTCATCTCTTGTCTCGGGAAAAGTGTCCTCTAGAGACAAAAGCAGGCATGAATTAGACAAAGTTTTACTCTCGATTATCTGTGACCATAAAAAATGTCAGAAATTTGCTTCTAACATTCCATAATATTGAAAAAAAATGGACTTTCTCAGAATTTATAGGGCAGTAATGCGATTTGGATTCAATGATGACCCAATGACTTGTGCTTATAGGTAATGACCTTGTTTTGTGATACAGTAGCCGGTTTACAGTTATTTTATTTAGCAGAAATGTCCTAAATCTTAAAAGGAGACAGGCTATTGTAGATTGTTTTTCTGAAGATAAAGATAATTTACTTTTCCCCAAACTATAAACACTCAGAAGTCCTGCTCGGTCTGGCCAAACCTCAGACATAATTAAACAGCAAACATGTTATCTTCTCTCTGAATTACAACACTCTTCTGTAAAACCTGGTATGACAAAAGCTTCAGAATAGTTCACCAAAACTATTTTACTATTTTACCATTGTCTTTGCACATATTACACATATCCTTATTAGGAGCATTTAGGCCTGAGCAATACGGTGATAAAAATCGAGTTGTGATCTCATTCCTGTGACGACATGACTCGTGAATGTAGCTCTATGCTCCCACCAACTCCTCCTATTGGTCCAATCCACTCTTCCCATTGGTCAACCTCAGCAATGCACGACGTGAGTGACAGGCAGCTTTAACCAGTTGTAATGTGACAAACTTGAGTATGAACCTTTAGAAGAAGTACATGACTTTAGTTACTTCTTCAAGACAATATAGATACTGTGTTTACATGAGTTGTGATAAAGCTGAAATTGTGATCTGGCTCCAAGAAAATCGTGATATATCGCCATATTGCCCACCCCTAGGTGCACTCAGTGAGCTCACCTCATGAAAATGTTATTGCTTCTTTGCCTGGGATCTTCCACAATATGCTGTAGCCTATTTGTCTTTCATTCATTCATTTACTTGCCAAAATATCCTGGAGTCAACTGCTTGTCTCTATGGAGCTTGCTAATTTTTATGCTATTTTGTGGAACTTTGCAGTCAAAACAACAACATCTCCATGGAGAATAGAGGGTTTTCTTCCTCCAAAAACATACCCATCCCATAAAATTATGTGTTCAATAGAAGTCAATTGGAGATGAGTACGCCAAATAATTCACTTCATTTCTGTCATTCCTGTTTGGGGTTGCTGCAGTAAATCCATGTGGAATTTTTCTGGATGCCCTTTCTGACAGAACCCTTTTTATTTAACCAAGAATGGGAGTTGCATAAATGACACATTGATTTCTGGTTGGGGGAATTGCTTTTTTTTTTTTTGTTCTGTCAAGTGTTTAAAAAATCCAGCTGCAGTTGTATACATATAATGCCATATTTGCCGTCATTGTAAATATTTTGGCATTGTATTTTTATGTTAGTTCAGTTTGATTTTCCGTCCATTGCACTTGCTCAAATTGGCTTACTATGTGGCCAATTTATCTTAATTACATTATAATTCTGATGTTATTCTTTCCGCCAATTTGCTCTGTATACATGAAAAAGTGGTGGACAGGATAGTTCTTTGTTTTTGACATAATGTACTATGTAATGTTTTCAGCTCTATTAATCTTGGCGTTTGGATGAATTTAACCATCTTGGAAAACCTGCTAACAGCCAGGCTACAAATTAAGATGCTGTTAAATCCATCTTTTCTGGTTACACCACAATATTTTGTTGATCCAAAATGTCTAACCTCATTACCTCCTGTGTTATGAGTATACAAAAGGAAACGTTGCCATGTCCACTTTAGTTTTCCACAATGATCTGCCAGTATGTTTGAAATGCAACCCTGGGAAAGTAAATAGGAGCAGAGAAAGGGAAAAAACTATTAAAACATGAAGAAATGCATTTTATACCAAGTACCAGCTCAAAGAATCGTTGACCTTCAGTGTTGTTAGCGATCTTAATTAACCAAGCGTTGCTCAAATCAATCCATAACCATGACAAAAACAGAACTAAAATGCTAAATATGCACTCTAAGCAGGTGTAGCTACATGATGTCTACATAGAGTGACCAAATTTTCAACATTCATCACTGGGACATGCCCGGGTTGGGATGGTTTGTATGAATAAATTTGAGAAGAGAGCGTGTGCCCATTCTTGACTCACTTGTTGGTCAGTATATAATCTGAGGGACTTCTGTTGGTGCATTTTGTGCCTTGTGGTCATTTTCAAGTGTCATGTTCTATATTTTAGCTAAACAAATGACACTATAGTCCCTTCTTTACTGTTGTCGGGAAACAAATTGGTTAAAAAAAAAAAAAAACATGGACACTTGGGCATATCATATATAAAACTGGGACAATGTATAAATCTACAGGGACGTGGGGCACAGGGCTCAAAACTGGGACTGTCCCGGGTAAGTAGGCACGTCTGGTCACCCTACCTGTACAGTTATAACAAAGCATGTATGACTGTATTGTAAACATAAAGGGATAATGTAAAACGATAATTATGTTGCAATTTAATTAGCTCTTCTCTTATTCTCTCAAAGGTTTAACTCTCATTCACTGCTTGATACAGACCATGTGCATTTGTAAGCCAGCACTAATTAAACCCGACTTAATTCAATAATGACGTTTGGAGACCCTCTTAAAGTCTCATTATGCCCTTGGAGGTAGTGGATTTATGGCACGGCACCAATCTCCTTCAAGGGTGCTTGTGTTTCACCTCCCGTGTGGCCCTCATGTGTAAAAGACCTATTCGGAGTTAAATGATGTTTACGCAGTGGGTGCCCCGCTTGTTTTGACTCTGGTCTTTACTCTGGACCTGCGCCTCTGTGTCTGCTGTCGGCCATTCATCCACTCAATGGTGAAGGAGGGGTTAGCATTGGAAAGTTTATATGTCACTAGATGACAAATGTACGGAAATGTGTTTGTTAAGGATTTTTAGAGCTGGTTGCTTATTTGTGAATGTATATTGAATGTAGGGTGTGTGCTGATGATTGTGGGTGCAGCTGACAATCTTTTCTTCAGGGGGGTTTATCTACCTATTACAATCTTTCATTCTTACTTAAAATGTCAAGATTTTTTTTTATCATGTTTTTCACCACTGTCTTACAGAGGCCACAGTGACCACACAAGATATGAACAATATTGAAGCAAACGTTTTGAGAAAAATTGAACATACTGCTTGTTTGTGTATTCTGGAAGTATAATAATGTGATTTTGACACTATTCATGTATTTTGCATGACAGTGACTAGTATCTGACAGTTTGCACGCAGCTGTATTTGTTGAAGTAGTAGTAGCAGTCCTTGAAGAAGTAACATGGTATATTGAAGTGGTGGTTGTTCATACTTGCAGTTCAAATACAAACTTATTCCCGTCAGAGGAAAAGTGGAAGTGTACATCAGTGCCGTAGTGGGGTTTGCAACATGTTGTCATGACTCTGTGTGGCTCTCAAAGTCTCTGTGGCTTTAGGAAGCAAATTGAGCAAACCAACAAAGTGAGCGGCATCACACAGGGAGGAGCTGCTGTGGTCTGGGACAGGAACAAGTCTTACCCCTCTGCTGTAAAGACTCACAAACGCAGCCCTGTCTGTATCCCTATCATCATATCTGGTTTTTACTCATGTGTATTTATGTGTTTTATGAAATTGCACTGTTTCATATCTCAGCCAATGCCATTAAGTTCTCTTTACAGTATATTATGTCCATAGTTATATATATTACATCGACTTATGTTGTATCATTACTAAATACCATTTGAAAACCAAGGTTTACTATGACAGCTGACCATAACCAAAGTGTTGCTTTAGGACAGTGAACTCTGTGTATTCCATAATTTGTCCTTGTCCAGGATACTTTTGTCCAGTCAACAGAATTCAACTTTTTTGCATTCGGACAGTGAAATTGTTATTTTTCCTGTTACTAATATAAGCTATCCTTTAAATGGGTTCCTATTATCTAAGTGCAGTTGATGTCATGTCTCGTGCGTGCCAGTGACCGAGTGTAACCCCTCTAACTGCGTCTGTGCCCCTCCCATATGACCCTTTCTTTTGATGCACATATAAATGAATTAGATGAAATGACTCGTTGGGATCCTGGAGCCTGACATGTGGTCCTGGGTTTTTCCATTGATGAGGTGGATTTAATTAGCTGTGCAGTATCTTATAAAGGTTCTTTGTGGTCTGAAAGGGTTAAGTGAGTGAGAGATGCTAATTGTAGCTACACAGATACAGGCCATATACTGTCTGGAGTGAATTAACACAGTGTCATGACAAAGGACAACAGAAATGTCACTCTAGAAAAAACATCCAGACTGTCCATCTGTTGTCTGATCAGGTACAGAATAAACTCAAAGAAGCAACCACGGTGACAAGCATTATAAATTCAACATTAAAGTATTTACTGCGACCGTTACAAAACTCTGGATCAAGTTCAGTTCAGGAAATATTGCTTTTTAAAATATTATATTGTAAGCCACCCATAATGTGAGGTTAGATTAGATCCCTGTCCAGGCATACAATCAATTTTATGTTCAAGCAAGAAGTGTATATTTTTTTTTAACGTGTTCACCAAAACATAACAACAACAGCAATTTGTTAAACCCGTAATTGGCTACAAACTTAAAAAAAACAAAAAATATTTCCAGCCAAAAAAGTTCATGTCAAGCCCTCCTGACTTTAAAATGTCTTCTGGAAAGTGCTCCCAGAACAACCCTTGACCTTTGGAGACTGACTTCAGCATAAACAGCTAATTGGCTGGGTTTCCTGTTTGGCCTGATGGGAATGGACAAACTATTTCTGTCTGTTTACAGAGCTCCTTGTGCATAGTTGTACTTTCTGCATTGTTTTCAACATGAAAAAAACAAGTGGTCACTGGTTGCATCATTACTGTATAGTCCAGAAAACCAGGCTTTTTGTTCTCAAATCCTTCTTTTTTCCATTTAAATGACAGCCAAATTGTCTTTAAGATTGTGATAATACTGTGTGAATAGTTGATAAACCGAAATGTATAAGATTAATATAGAAACCTGCTTTATGGCCAGGCATAAAGCATAAGTTACAACTTTACGAACAGACGAACAAACAAGCAGAAATTCCTGTATCGTAGCATCTGCTGACCCTGCAAAACTGGCATCAAGGTTCTTTTCTATAGGCCATTACAATATGTTAGAGAAAAAAATGAGGAAAATAGGTAAACAAAATTATAAGTATTCAAAATGCAGTTGTCAGAGCAAAAACATGGCTCAGTTGTGCACTTGTTTGTGCATAATACCAAGTTTAGCCGACTGTATTGGATTATTGTATCATTACCAGTGACTTTCTCCTCTATTTCCGGCTCTTTGGAACTTTTATCTGGAGCCTGTATCTGGTTATGGGACATTATGAGTCTGCAGTGAGGGCAGGAGGAGTGGGACCTCAGGGCTGGAGCCAGAGGTTCAAACCAGGGCTAAACTAGCGAGACATGATCAGTAATACTAAAAACATCTTGACTCAGTGTTAGTCATTTGTTTTATTGGTGCTGCGTGGTGACTTGTGAACATGCTCTTCACTGAATTATATTTTCTACTGTTGCTTTTGGAAACATATCTGTCGACAGCAGGGGTGTTCGTACAAATATTGATTCGAGACAATGTGGTGATATTTTTGGATATAATAATGAAGAATAGCTGTGGAATGTACATTATTTTGACGCCAGTGTAATTTTAAACATTTTATGATATAGACAGATATAGATTTGGCGCTAAAATCTGTAACTGTTATTTATGTTAAAGTCAGTATGGTGAGGTTTTTCTATTGCGACTATGTTTAAAGCCATAGTATGTAAATTTATAGCCAAAAAAACTGAATAAAATAAATGGATTCTGTTCAGAGTGCACATTGAAAACACCTCCAGGAGCAAATGTGAGAGAAGATTGAAATATATAAAATAATACAAGAATCCAACTTATTTCAGGACATGAAGTCTAACTACAGTTACAGAAAGATGTTTCTATAAAAAGCCAGGATATTTTTCTTCCTGACATTCTATTAAACAACCGTTGCCTTTGCGATTTGATAATTGCGCCAACTCAGATTGTTATTATTATTTTACTGTCAGTGTGCGTATTACCGCTTACATGATTCAAGCCAACACAATGTGCTTCCCATTTCCAGATCTTTGGCTAACTGCCTGAATAATCTAAATGGATGTGGTCTGAATTCAATTACAACCATTATCAGTGAAGCAGGTTTCACATCTTGATTGCAGTCACGTTGAAAAATCCGGTGTTTAATTTTAGCACATAATGGTAAGAACTGACCGTGTTTTGTACTGGACTCCTTTACAGATCTGTTTCAAGTTCTGCGTTTTGCTTATCAAAGATGAGACCGCCTGGAGGTTGTAGTAAATTGCACACCTTCTCCGGCCCTGAGTAAATACTGTGTTTGATTACATCTGCTGCGAGCTGGAGGCGAAGACAGAAGTGTTTTTATTGATGTGGAAAGAGTGGGGCGACTGCTGCTGCTGAATCTGTAAATCTCAGCTCCCTCTGCTAAAGGCGCACACTCTGGATCAAAAACACACTTAATAAACAGCACATTAGTCTGAATGTGGTTAGACAGAGAGAGAAGGATGGGGGGGGGGGAGAGGGAGGTGGTAACAATGGCGTTTTGTCACCATTGTACAGCAATGTCACCTTGAACCTGTGAAATCAAGGTGACAGCTCTGAAACAAACATGTGGATACCATAACGAGTGTCTAAAAATAGATACCAATTCATGTGAAAGAAACACAGTTACACAATCACTAACTCTACAAAATACATTTAAATACATTTTTTTCACAAGTCAAGTTTCATACTAAAATACATAAGTATATGCATTAAAACAGTAATGAGTTTGATACTTAATGGTATACTATAATAATGTAATTGACATTATAGGAAGACACTGTGTCTAAGTGAGGGATCATGACCAAATCCTAATTTCTGGTAACAATACATTTAATCATGTAGGCTACTTTATTAATTTCTAGTAAATTATATCATGTTTCCTCACACTGTAAAATGTCATAGACCACATAACAAAATGGCTACTGAGAATAAATGGTGTTTTTTTGGATCAGACTAACCTAAAGTGTACCCTGGAGTCATACCAGTCCAAACTCAATGGGAAAGGGAAAGACTGATGGCCTGATCTCCTACGATGTGCCGCTGAGCGTTTGAAGTGAAAAGTTGTCCCTTTGATGAAAATAACATCCAAAATGATGATGGTGATTACAGCTTGTCTCCTAATCTGCAGATCTGTCTGTCCTTAACATTAATGGGAAACATCTTAGTCTAATGTCTCTGGTCAGGCTAATCTGATGTGAGGCTAGAGCTCCAAACACACATTTACCAGCTCTTATCTCCCCATGTGACCCTGTGTCTGTTTGATCAGCTCAATCTGCAGGAGTGTGTATTATACTGCTGGTCTATATATTTATTTAATATTTGTGTTTCTTGTTTTTTTTCACAGTGTCTTGAGCCACAACAAAATCAGGGTTCTGAGGAATGGATCTTTCATTGGACTTTCTGCTCTGGATAAGCTGTAAGTAACTATGTATTACTAACTATAAAACATAGTTGGTATATGGTGGTGCTATGGTTTCAACATTATAATTAGTATATGGTTTGTGCTATGGTGGTAATGCTAAGACTTTTGGAGTGATGTTGGCTCCTGTGATTCAAGTATTATGACTTGTTTCAGTGCCTTTATAGATCGCTCAAACCCAGAACTGGCTGTAGCAGGAGGAAGATTCCCTCAGACTGTCACAGGCTAATGTTGAAAAGGTCACATAATCACTCCTCAGAGGTTCATTTTGTAGGCGAGCTCCTCTCAACCAAGATATGCAGCCTGTTCGTGGAGCTGACAGCCTCAACAGTCACCGACATTCACTTACAATGCAACAGCGAGTTCATGCACATAAGGCAGAACACTGACACATGTTTCTATTTAAATGTGAGCTGTCTTTCATTAATAATAAGGTATAAGGTATATGCACTAACATTATAATTTATGAGTATGCAGTCACATCGCAAAGTTACACACATAAATGCAGTAATAACTAATTTCTTTCTTTCGGTAGTTTGAATGTAATTTGTACAACTCCAGCTATGTTCTAACGAGGTGCTACTGCAAGTATGTTAGTGGAATATGTCCAGTAAAGTAGTGTACTTAAGTAAAATTTTTAGGTATTTGTACTTTACTTATGTGCATTTTACAGTGAGTACTTTTTACATTTACTTCACTAAATTTGAGAGCACAGGTATCTATATTTTCTACTCCGCTTCGTGTTTGAACTGGACTGAAAAGTAAGTCATGAGAAAAATTAAGAAATGTATTCGTATTGGTACTTTTGACCAAAATATGTATCCGTTTCAATAAATATCCCTACATTCAACACTTTAACAAATCAACAACACTTGTATGAACATACTTTTACTTTTTACTCTTTAAGGCCCCATTTAAAATATATATTTTAATACTTTTACTCAAGTAGATTTATTCTGTGATACTTTTACTTGAGAACATTTTTACCTCTGTATCTGTACTTTTACTAAAGTAACAATATTGAGTACTTCAGCCACCACTGAATATGTCAAACTTTTAGCATACTATTTAACTTTCCACATTAGTTGTACTGAAAACATCTGCATAAACCATCAACATGCACGTAATCCAATCGATGTTAGCACTATGCCCTAACAGAATCACACATGGGCAGGGTTTGGTCTTCAGACATATTTCTTGTTGTTATAAGACTATAGTGGTGTTGAGGGGGCGGTGTACTGCTGCCGGGGATATTGGTTCCACATGCCACTTTGAGCTACCACCCATGACGCTAACAAGCCCCCCCCCCAAAAAAAAAAAAAAAACTGCTGGAAAAATATGGTAATTTGCTGCCGTTATTAAACCTCTTTAGCACACACCTACTGCCGCTTGCGCCAGACACGCCAGATGAAAACAATAGTGGTGCTGCTGAGATGGCGGTTTCTCCCATTTTACTGTATCCCGTCAGTGTAAAAAGTGAAACAATTTAGGGCCCAATTCCCCGCTAAACGTGTTGCACCCCGCTGTAGTAAACACAGGATAATGGTTGTTGAGTGGAAAGTGTTTAGCCTTAAGTCAATCTGTAGAAGATGTGTAAGTCTTTGATGTAAAAGGAGCTTGTTTTTGTACGTGTGGACATGATTCCCTGTAGAGAGGCAGTCAAGGGGGTTCTGGGTAATGTGAGACTGTCCACTAACAAGACTTTTTACCTGGAGCTGTGCTAAACCTGGCGGGGGGCACACAATGATAGCAGAGTATGGGGCAATTTTTAAGGAAATACAGCAATGAAAAATAGTTTAATACAATTAGTGACGTTTGAGCACTTGGGGAAAATGTGTAAAAAGACACATTAAACTGAGAGGGACGAGAATGTGTGACTGCACAATTCCTTTGTATGAGATTTGTACAATTTATGACCAAGCCAGGATGGTCAAATTGTACTTAAAGAGGAGGTCCTTATGTCCTAATGTCCTCAGTGGTTGTATAGGTTTATACTAGGTTTGTCTGAAAATCGATACCCAGACACAAATTTATACCAAACCTAATATCAAAACTATATATTCCTTTCAAGTATTGATGCAGTATTGATACTACAAGTAGTATTGCACTTCTAATTTATAAGCATTAGTTGTGGAAGCTCATTTGGCAGTTGCATCGGTCATTGCAATGCTGCAATAGGTACTGTCAGCTCAAGTTACTATATTTTTGTAGAAAGAATTTTTACATCTCAAACCAGCACAGATGGTTTCACAATCAAAAGGTCATAACTTGTGGACTCGTTTTTCATCCAATTATCCAGCCTGTATTTTGGTAAATCACCCTTTTTGTAGAATTTCAAGTTGCACGAGACCAAAGAACAATTCACTACGTCCTCTGTACCTCTACCTATTACTTAACCTCATTCTCACCTCTTCAGTCTGTCTTAGCCTGAAGCTCCATCATTGTTTCCAGTCTGTCGTCTACATGTGCTTGTCATTTTGAGCGGCGGTGTGCACTTACTCATATTATGTGGTCAGTGCTGCAGCCGGGACGTCCCACCAGGCCTCAGTAAACACACACCCGCTCCTTCAGTGCATCGGCCTGAGTCTCTATGGGATAGGGGCACACTGGATTACCTCTTTTGACTTGAGGCTTACTATATACTTGCACCACGCGTCTATTCAGAGCTCATTGTGGTTTGATTCGCTGTTGTTAATGGAATAAAGCAGCTTACCGCCTTTAGGTTTTATCCCAACACTACAGCAATCTACATACAACTCAGTCCTTTCATTGGTCTGTGCAAAGCCACAACTGCCTCCGTAACCTGCCAAGCCACCCAAGGCCAGAGGGGCAATTGAGATGTTTTTGTGCTTTGCCGATTACTGGACTACTGTTTTTGTAGCTTTTTTACCGCCAGTTTTATGAAGTTGGAAAATTATATGTGCACATTTACTGTAACACTGCCATCTTTTCTGAAGTAATTTAAATGGACTGAGGTAAAATCTATTGCATTGTGTGCACTATTTCCACACTGACTACTGATTTTACTGTGGTTTCCTGTCACAACCGTTTCTGTAGATCTCTAAAGAATTGACCCAGACTCCTTTATAGCACCTTAGATATTATACACTGTTTGATACGTGGCCTTTTCACATGATTAGCGCCTAATCACTACCCATTTATTCACATTTTATTTTCCTCCCTTTTGCTGCCCTTGTCCCATTTTTTTCCTAAAATATCTGCTATCATCAATGTTAACTGCATACTCTTTTGAAAAATTGTAAAGCATTTGTACGGACATATGTTCTAATAACAATAGTTATAATAAACCTTTTTATTGCCTGACCAGCTGGTCTCTTCTACATTCTGTTTGAATCCAGAAAGACAATATAGGGTGAAAATCCTCTATCCGAACTTGAGACAGTCCAACCACAGACGCTAATTTGTAGCATGTGTCTCTAAAAATGTGTCTGAAATGTGTCTCTCGAAAATTCTTGTATCATTCAAAGCTAAATATATTACTTCTTTTACCTGAGATAAATAAGAGTTTGGTGCGTTGATTGTTGATTCTGCAAAAATCTGCACTGTTTCTCAGTCTTTTGTGTTGTTTTGTGTTGCCCTTATATGTAAACAGCCATGTTTGTTTTTGATGCAAACGGATCATACATCGCTCTAATTGGTTAATCTGTCTGTCAATCACGTCCTCTGAAATTGGTGAGACATGATAGGACTCCAGATCCACTTGTCTTTGTAAAGTTTTGCCAAAGCGTGTGGTTCTGGATGGACAGGTAACCCTTTTTAGGAACACAATGAAAACATATACATTAAACACAGCATGGATAGATTAGCCAAATGCAAAAAGGTGCCCCAACATTTTTGAATCAGGGTTGTAAACATCTTACAAAAGCCACGTTTGGATCCTGTAACAGTTTTCCATTGTTTGGGCTGAAACACCATGTTGAGTCCCCCTGCCTGCTAAATTCACACATTTCAAACTCACCTTAGTGGAGGACCTCACTTCTTTTGACGAGAGCTGAAGTTGGCAAACCCACTAATGAGCGGGACCTTTATGAGTTGTGGACAGATCCCAGCGGCCTGTCTTGCGCTGATTTGAGGCGAGGTAATGAAAATAATGAGCTATGAGTACCCGGGACAGGCTCTGGCTCCTGTCCAAGCTGCCTGCATGGGCCCCCACTGCACCATAGGACACGGGACAGGCAGAGGTACAAGGGGCCCTCATTACCAGGGCCGCTCACCTCTACAGTGGGACTGGGGGAGGCAGAGGCTGGTGATGGATGAGGGAGCAGGGCGTAGCTGTAGACATATAAAGCAGTGAAGGGAGGTGGTCACGACTGGCCCAGGCAAAAGGCAAGTGCTACCTTTTGTAATTATCGATTTGTACTGTGAGCACTTCAGGTGCCACAGGTTGCTGTAAATGTGCTGTATAAATAAAGTTAACCTTGACCTTGACACACCAGGAGATGGGGGATAAACTGTGTCAACTATTCTGATCCATCCAGTAGTTACTTCAGATGGAGCTTTGGACACATCTTTAAGTTATATTCAATCCCTTTTATTAATGAAACATTCAAACATGCCATTGTAAATGTTCAACTTTAGGTTACAAGAATGAGTGCATTATGGAATTGATGGAACTGGAGCCTGTCTTATCGGTATGCATTACAATAAAGTTTGGCTGTAGTATAATCAAAATTACTGTTTGGGTTCCACACTGTTTGGATTCAAACTTAACACGTTAAAGATTCAATTGGTGTGAGATTTTGTGATATTGGCATGAGGTCATAATGTCTAGTTTCTACACATGAATTGGATGTTGATGGTAAAAATAGTTTTCAAAAGAAAGTCTGAAAATGTGTATACATTTTTATCAGTTTGGCCCCAAGCCCTTAGTGAAATGTTGTTTATCTAGAACAGGAGCTATTCATGAATCATGCTTGGAGAGGAAATGATAATGAACGTAAAAAAAATATACACAGATTTATCCACAGACTATAATAACTTTGCCACTATTACAAAAGCAGAGAAACCCAGTATACATTTTTGCAGGAGGCTTTTCTGAAACCGAGCCTCAAACTTGCTTCTGCCATTGAGTGGAGCCGAGGTTAGGAAATTGTCCAACTTAAACAACTTTACCATCTGACACGAGGCCAGTGGAGTCGAGATGGCTAAAGATGGTATGGTGGCTGCAAGAGGGAGGGACCAGAACACAGGCCTGCAGTTTGTCCTAAATACATTTGAAGGAGTGTTTTTCTAAAGAAGATCACCATTAGTTATACAGGCGGCTAGACATATTACTTGGAGGAGTAGTCAAATTGTTATAGATTTCCTAACAGCAAAAGGCTTTTGTGTCAAAGGATAACTACATAACCAGACTGTATTGATCCATGGTGCAATTTTTAATATAAGCTATAATCAAGACAAAATCTGTAGGATATCCTCTTTTCTGAGCAGCTTATTTATCCTGATAAACAATCCTGTGCTTTTTCCTTGTTTTTATAGTTACATTCTCTTTTTCATCCTTTTGTTGCCCTTATCCCTTTTGAGGTGTGCTGCTGCCATCATCATAATTATAATTAATAATCCTCTTTTGTCTTCTCAGGCTTTTACAGCAGTTAAAAGGATGGATGTAGTTTGTTTTGGTGCACATGTCAATCACAGGCCTGCAGTCATGGTCAGCTAATGAGAGAGAGGTCCCAGGACGAGGTCGGGTGGAGCGGGCAAGGAAGGGGTTAAGCGTGCTCCGCAGTGGGAACAGAAAAGGGGGGTGCTGCTGCAGTTGATGGACTCCAGATGTGTCTCAGATAAACTCAGGGACGAACGGGGTGTGTTTGGACTGCAACACTAGCTCACTCTGGCTTTGGGGGTTTATTGAACTAGCAAGCAAGGCCCTCACAAGGATAGTAACTACAAACGACTTCCAAATAATGTACATTTTTGAATAACATGTACAGTACTATATGTACACTTTCTTAAATGTAAATAAACCACATTTTGGTAGGCTATATTTTTAGTTGAAACATGCTTTTTATATTACTGTCTTATTGAACATTTGTTGTAGCGCAAAGAGCAATTTGTATTTACAATGTTTATCTTTATGGAAGTGGTCATTCAAGCAGTAGCTGTATTGGATAGATGTAATGGTGAAAGCGGTAGAAGATCTTTTGCTCTAGAGGTAGTACCCATTATTAATTAACATGCACACATGCTCGTACTATACATCCAGTTCGCCTCTCATTTGAGGCCCATACTCTGTGCTGACTTGATATAGTTTCAGTAGTTTTTCTGTAGAGGAACTTGAGCTTTCTCAGGCCTGCTCCCCCAACTTCCTTCTCCTGCTTTCCTTGTACATCTCTGCCCTGTTCCTCCCCCTGCCCTCTGCTGCATGTTATAGTCCACCTACTGGATACAACTGCCTCTGCTCACATCACACTGGTCCCATTCATAACTGCAACATCTGCTGAGAGTCCATGTTATACACCCCTTACCTCCTATTAAAAGTTACAATTCAAATATTACTGTACTTTTATAGTATATTAAAACACAGGGAGTTATTCAGGTTAAAATAATGGAAATGTACCTCCGTTTGGAATACTGCTTCAAGTTCTGATGCCAATAATACAGCTTTGTGGTTCCTGAGTTTTCCTTGGCAGTAATATGCAGATCTATTGCAGATTTCAGAAACATGTAATCAACTAAGGGAATTTTACACTTAAAATAGAAGTGTGGCTTATGGTGTGCCTGCCACTAACTACTATATCCAGTTTATTCACAGTTCAAGGCCTTATAGTATCCAACAAAAACTGATTTCCAAAGATAAGTTTAAGAAGAAAAACCTAATTTGCATTATGATTCACATTCATTATTTATTATTCAAGAAGATATAACCCGTTACCCACCTTCGTGCAGGGACAAATTGGACAAGCTGTTTCAGATGACGAAAGGTAGATTAGATGTGCAATCAAGACAGGAACTCGACATAAAAATAATTTTGGAAATCAGCAGTAAAAGCAGGAAATTAGAAGAAAAACAAGAGCGGTGCGGATCCTGGTTTCCTGTTTTGGGGGAAGGCCACAGAAGTAAGTTACAGAGCCCCCATTGTGAGAGAGTGTGTTGAAGAGTATAGGGAGGTGGGGTTTGTGGGGCCTTATGTAGGGACGACAAGCCCAGAGCTCAGTCTGAAAAACCCACCTGCCCTCCCCATCCTGAACCGACCGGGGGAAAGCAAGGTAGTAAAAAAAATTAAAAAGGAAACTGTAAAAATAAACGAGCGAGGGCCTCTGGAGATGGCGAGCAGACAGGAAATGACACGCGGCGCAAAAATGGATGACCTTTGGCAACACACCATTGTGCCAACGAACATAGTTTAACTTACTTGGGCCGGCGGTTTTAAAAATGTGCTATGCAGACCTTAGCAGTTCAAGTCTGGATTTTGTTCATTTTTGCATACTTGTTTGTAAGACCGCCACTTAAATGTAGATCACCACTTGTTTCGATTTGATTTAGTTCAATAAATCTGATTTAAACCTGGATTAGTTCTAGATTAGATCACATATAGTTAGATTAGAGCTGATTAAATACTGCATTAGTTTTACCATTTACGTTTATCATTTATTTCTGATTTAGGATTACTCTTGTTCATTTGATATCAGTTTGTTTTATAAATAATCCCCACCTTTACCTCACCATCCCAATGCATTTCTGTGTACTTCTGAATGTTGCTGCAGAGTAGGTCAGTTCCACTATAGCACAGTGAATACAATGTCTAGGAAGAGGAAATTCCTGATTCCAGTGCAGTGATAATGAGTGGCCTTTCCTTTTGCTCAGGTTGCGTTCCCAGCTCTCTCTTGAAACAATGTGAGTGCAGCTCTCCAGACTGTGTCGCTGTTCCTCTCACTCCTCCAAGTCTAGGCTGCTTCACACAACCTTGTTCTCATTGGTCTATGGGTGTAAAAACAAGGCCCAATACTAAGAGCAAAGTGACTATGTAATAAGTAAACTTGTGACTCATGATGCAGAAGCCAAACATCACAAAATGCATATATAATTTCATATTTGGGTTCACTACTTAAATTATTTCAGTCAGGAGAGACGGGGGAGGGATGAGAATTGAATTGTTTTTAAAGAATGATTGATGATGCCCTGACGGAGAGTCTGAAGTGGCTAATGGTTCTGCTGCTGCATTGGAAATAGGAGAGAGGAATAGATGTTGCAATTGGATGGAGAAAGTAAGACAGGGCATATATGAAAGGCTCACACATAGAGCATTGAACAAACAGCTGCATCTAGCAAAAAACCTAAAAGCACAAAAAAATACTAAAGGAAAATATTAGCGAAATCGTTACAGGGGCCAAGTTCATGTTCTTGTCGATGTATGTCACTGAGTTGTGAAGCTGCTGTCAGGAGCGCAGTGCCCTAGACTCTGCTGTTAACACCCCACTAGACTTCAGACTGACACACTCAAGCTGGAGGGCTACGGGGTGAAGGGAGACGAGTAGAGAGACGAGAGAAAGCAGATCCACACAGCAGTTCTTTGGAGCTTCCAATTTTTTATTTTCAATAACAGCACATGTGACATTTCAGGTCAGAGCTCTTTTTCAAACATGAAGAGTTTCAAATGTTTCAGATGTTTTATACAGACCAAATGTTCACCTAACCAATCAAAGTGAAAATGTGAACAGAAAAGAGAGACGTCTAAATGCATTCCCCAGATTAGTGATAATGTCGAGTCTAGAGCATATCAAAAGTAACGCCTCTGTGATATTACTCATGCAGAAATTAGTTTGTGACCTGCCAAAACATCAAAACTGGAAAAAGATTCTCAAGTACATTTGTGAAGTTGTTATAGAAGTGAAAATTATGATTGGGTTGTTTTTTTTCACAATATGGTAAAAGTGTTGAGGTTTTTTTTTATTTATTATATATATTTATTATTTAATATATATATAAAGAAATGTATCAAGTAAAAATACAATAAATAAAAACAACATATACTTGAATTGCATATTGCATGTTTGCATTTGGCCCAATACCTTTTATTGTTAGTGTAATACTGTCCACACAAGTCTTACAGCAGAGTGTTGATCTTAGTGTCAGCTGCAAACAGGAGGGGCGTGTGGCCATCACGTAGAGGAAACAGTGGGCTGGTCCTCTGCTCTTTCATCACGACACTAATGAGTCCAGGGACACACAAAACAGAAATGGGCTCATTGTCTGCCTCCACCCCATCAACAAAAAGAGCCATTAACACATGTAGGTCTACTCAGTGTTCACACAAATATACTGGATCCTTTTTGTTGTTGCTGTGATTTTGTTTTTTACCTGAATTACTCATTACTCCTTCCTCATCTCTTACAAAATGTATTTTCAGCGTGCAGACTGGACTTCAACAGTCAAGCAGCGTTTGTTGTAGGCAATTTGTTTTCAAAATGTCAGCCCAAAGCCAGATTTATGAAAATGCTGCATTGTTAAAGTTCAATTATATTTTATTGTCTGTTGGATCTGTGGTCCAAGTCTGCTGGGACAATCTTGAGCCAGCCAGGTTTATAGCTTTCTGATCTACGTCTTCCCAAACCAAAATAATCTTTGTGGGAGAGCTTGGCCCAAACAGCTAAACTTCTGCCTGGAGCCATTTTCTAAAACAATTTTCTTGCTCCGGTTTGATCAGAATAGCTCTCGATTTGGAATGGCGACAAGACAATGGTTGCGAGATGCTTGAGGTTGGACACGGTGTGAGACAGCAGAGTAGGGAGCGCTGTTGATGGATTATTTTGGTGGAAAAACAAGGAACAGAAAGTCCCTTGAGGTTTGGCCTACCACAGTGGCATCCTGAGCAGCAATGAGAGAAATATGTGCTTTAGCTGTTAGCATTAACGCTAGTTAGCTTCTGTAAGGAAATCCTCTCCTCTGACTGGGACTGCAGATAACTCCAACTCCTCTGACCTTCCCTAACCTTGCTTTTCCCTCCTGGGCAATGAAATGTGGAAAGATAAAATAATGAAAATAAAAAGGATGGGTGTCTTGCTTTGACATCATTGTACAGCCTAAGGCCTTGTCTCATTGATATTCTTTCTGCAGGGACCTCAAGCACAACCTAATCAGCACCATCATGCCGGGAGCTTTCCAAGGCCTGACCGAGCTACGGAAACTGTAAGTTGACAAGAATTACAATGCACTCAAATATGCTGTTTTAACTTTTTTATTGAAAGATGTACTGGTTTGTCGCCTGCTTTTCTCCAAGGAGATGTTATTGCTTTCCCTGGAATATCCCACAGAATGGCATTGAACATCTCCATGGAGACAAGCAGGTGACATCACCAGGCCAAGATACAGCCAGGTCAGCTGTATGGATAGGTGACCCAATTCACGATAGTTTTTCGAGGAATTTTTGAGGAATATATCACTGGAATTGAAAAAATGTACAATAGATATGTTTAATGCTAGACTGTGGAACATTCCAGGCAAAGCAATAACATGGAGACAGTCACATTGCGGACCCACCCCCAGTTGTGCACCTTTTTCAAATATACATTCTTCATTATAGTCTTAGAAAAAAAAGATCAAGCAACTTTGTTATGAGTGTTCTCTTTGACAGGAACATAACCACAGATGTGTGTGCCAATTACAATAAATACAAACTCTAAATTGAGAAATATTATTTATTTATTTAAACAATTTTACAACAATTAACAATCCTGTTCTTTTTCCTTGTTTTTATAGTTACATTCTCTTACATTCTCAACAATTAAAATATGACATAATAGTAACATGTTTCTTCTCTGTTAACAACTCACCCATGATATACTGTACACTGAAATATAACCCACCTCTATATGATATATGCAATATAGATTTTTTTTTTTTTGCTTACCATTTGTGGCTTTCACTCCACTGTTGCATAAACTCTAAAGGGGGTCTGTAGCATCTTTGTAGTTTACTTACTTTTTACTCATGCATTGCCAATCATTGTTTTATGGTTTGTCCTTCACTATGGTCATCACTCCCCCTCCTCCCTCTCCTCTCCCTCTTGTGTTTTCCCTGTGAGCTCTGTGGCTTGTCCAAACAAACAGGGGTAGATAAACACATGCGCTGGACGGCTCTCTGCTGGGTAGTGTCAGAGGTGCAACAGAGCAGATCCCTCTAATACATCATACTCAGCACTAGAGGCCCTGCTTTTACCCCATTTTCTGATAAACTTTTACTGGCGTCCCACTGAGATGAGATAAGGCAAAGTGGCAGGGACTGTGAATACTCAAACACTTCTGGCAGTCGATGTACCCCAAGGCAATTGTGCAAAGATGTTAGTATTTATTTGATTTGGTAAGAATGTGCTGCCAAATTATCCATGTCCGCTGTGTTAGGGGATTGTTGTGATACTGATAAAATAACATGTAAAAAGATATCACATTACATGACTCGGAATGAAAACAGCTAACTAATCTCTTTGTCTTGGCATCTTTTAGGGATCTATCCAACAACCGCATTGGCTGCCTGACTGCGGACATGTTCCAGGGACTAACCAATCTGACTAAACTGTAACAAATACCTCATTAATCATTTGAATTAATTATGGGATTGTTGTTTCTTTAGTAATATTGTAATTTATTTTATGATAGAAATCTCTCTGGCAACATCATATCTACCGTGGATCCAGGAGTGTTTCAGGAGCTGCCGTCCCTTAAGCAAGTGTAAGTAGATATAAAGTAAATTCAAAGGGTGGTATAACGGATGGCTCTATATAATAATTTGTCTCATCAGAAACTTCAACTCAGACTACCTGGTGTGTGACTGTGGGCTGCGCTGGATCCCTGGGTTCTTTCGCACAAGTTCAGCCCGACTCGGTGATGAGACTCTTTGTGCCTTTCCCAGCACCCTCAGAGGAAAGCCCCTAAGAGGGCTCCGAGAGAGTCAACTGACCTGTGGTGAGAATCCCACCCACTGCCCTATACTTCAATGCCTGTCAACAATAAAAATATATAAATAAAAATCAGCTTTTCGAAGAGGCTGGCCCAAACAGTTTTGTAGTTTTCAAAAGGAAGTCAATGGACCTGTTTTAGATCAACATTTGACAATAAAAAAAATACCCTAAAAATGAAAATGTTTGACCCAGATGGTGATGATAGTCGCATTCAAGTAGCTCTTTCTTACCTCTATTGGGAACTTCGAGACCCTGCGAGGAAAGCCTTTGAGAGGGCTAAGAGAGAGCCAACTGACCTGTGCTGAGAATATCACTGAAAAAACTTGACCCAGACAGATGGTGATGATGTATAGCACTTTCCTGTCTCTACTGGGAAAGCACTTTTCAATATAGAACACACTCACATGAACTCACAAAGAGCCCGTGGGTGAAGTGTCTTGCTCAAAGATACAACAGTAGTACGTGATGGTGGGAGCAGGGGACAAAAAGCCATCCTGCATGTAATATGAACCCTTGAAAACTCCATACTGACAATTATAGCTTGCTTATAATAGAACAATGATTTACACAGCAGTTGAGTAAAAGCATACCGCTAACATAATTATGTGCTGAAACAATGATTACCCATTACCACACTTTAAATACATTTACTCTATTAAAACACTTCACCCTTTTGCTCATCTCAGTCACATGTGTTACATCCTTTTGTTCAGATGGTCCTCTGGAGCTGCACACCCATTCTCTGCTCCCATCTCAGCGTCAGGTGGTTTTCAAAGGGGACCGCCTGCCTTTTCATTGCACTGCTGCCCTGGTGGATAAAATCACCTCTTTGTATTGGCTGCATAACGGTGGGATTGTGACCTCTGACCCTGACATGGGTATCCAACTAGAGAGCAGTGTGGTTCATGATTGCACCTTTATCACAAGGTACACTACCCTATATGTTTGTATCAAATCTATTCATTCCTAACCTGGTCTCCTTGTTTTTATACAGTGAACTCCTTCTATATGATGTTCATGTGGAGGCTAGTGGAGAGTGGGAGTGTGTGGTCGTCACTGGGCGAGGCAATGTGTCCCGTAGTGTAGAAATAGTGGTGTTAGAGAACAGTGCCTCCTTCTGCCCAGAGGAAAAAGTTATAAACAACAGAGGAGAGTTCAGGTGAATGTGTCAACTTATTTATGTGCAATTATAATACTGAAATTTACATTTATTAACTCTATGAACGGTTGCTTGCAGATGGCCTAGGACACTTGCTGGCATCACCTCTCATCAGTACTGTCTGCAGCTGCGTTACCCATCCTTATCAGTAGAGGGAGGTATGGAGCAGAAGAAAGCCTCTCGTTACTGTGACCGCTCTGGGAGGTGGCAGGAGGGTAACTATACCAACTGCCACTACACCAATGGAATCACCCGTGTCCTGCATACATTTATCTTGGTCAGTAAAAATAAAATAAAATAAAATTATTGATTTAGCAATACTCATTATTTGTAATACTTTTTTTATTTTTTTTTTTTTTTTTTGCAGAGGCCAATAAATGCCTCCAATGCTGTGACCATGGCTCATCAGATCCGCACCTACACTCTAGAGGCGGCTGGTTTCACTGACTCTGTTGATGTCTTGTATGTTGCTCAGTTGATGGACAAGTTTATGGAGTACATTGTTCAATTGCGAGAGGTTAGTTTGCATTCACCAACCCATAATTTAAACATGGTATGCGATAAAACTATATTGTTTGCATTTCTCTCAGTTATCAGAGCTGTTAGTGGAGATGGGGAGTAACTTGATGCAGGTGGATGACCAGATTCTTGCCTTGGCCCAAAAAGAGAAACTGGCCTGTAGCTCTATTGTTTACTCTTTGGAGACACTCGCCTGGCCACAACTGCACAGTCATGCTCAGGACTTTTCTATGGTAAGATTTAAAAAAGGGGGGCTAGTATGAGAAGATGATTGGGTCCAAAAAAATTAGACAAGAGTTTTATACATAATGAATAATACATTTATTGTACAGTTCGATTCACTATTTTATTTTTTAAATTTGTCTTGTTAAAAGCAGTTCTACAATGACAGCACAAACACAACTATGGCTTCTCATTATATGTAATTGACCACCCTTTTTTGTCTGTGACAAAAGGAAATGCAAATGTAAGATAAAAAATAAACATTTGTTTTTGTGCCAAAGGGATCAAGAAACATAGTGATGGAGGCTCACCTAATTCGTCCAGCCCATTTCACTGGCATCACTTGTATTGTGTATCAGCGGCGTGAGGTTTTGGTGGGAAGTCCAGGGGTGGAAACAACAGAAAGCTCCCAGGAAAACCAGCTGCGTTTTAGATGCATAACTGGAGCTCATAACACATCTTTAAACAATTTTCCACTAAAGGTAATCTGTTATTAACAAACATAATTCCCTAATATATTTAACTTTATAAAGCATCTTATTGCATGTTCTATGTTTTACCTAGAATTCCATGGCACTGGCCTCAGTAACTATCCCTCCAACTCTCTTTCCTCCTGATGCACCGGAAGATTGTAAACTTCAGTTCATAGCATTCAGAACTGGCAGCTTTTTCCCTGTTACTGGGAACTCGAGCAATACTGGGGAACATACACGCAGACGCATTGTCAACACTCCAGTCATTTTTGTTGGGCTTGGTGAGCTATTTTTAGTATTCTAGTGTATGCAGGGTCAACAGATATTGTCCTAACCACTGACACTGTCAACAGAACAAAACAGGTAAAATATGACCATGCTGACAGCATTATTTGTTTCCATGACAGATGGCTGCAAAATGTGGAACCATTCAGAAGCCATCAGAGTGTCACTGCGCCACTTGTCCCCTGGCGCAGATGCACTACCGGCCCACTGGAGATGGAGGGGGCTAGAGAGGCAGGGCAGCTGGAGCCAGGAGGGCTGCCAATTGGTCCAAACTGACAGCAGCACTACAACAATGCGATGCTCACTACTCAGTAATTATGCAGTGTTGCAGGTAAACATCCAGAATAATTAGGCAAAAAATTATAATTAATTAGACAAAAACAATTTATTTATTTTACCTATTATTTTTTTACCTGAACATGTGCCTCACTGCTATGTGCTAGTGTAACAATGTTCAATTTATCTGTTTTGCAGGAAGTGCCTGACTTCCCCAATTCAGTCTCTATCTCTGTGACAGTACTCCACCCGGTGGTCTATGCTTGTACAGCAGTCCTCCTCCTGTGCCTTTTTACAATTATCATCACACACATACTTCATCACAGGTAAGTGATGCCAATAAACATGTACATTTATCTTATGTGTGTTATTTAATGTATTTTTTCCCCTTTTGTCTTTGCCTAAATAGCTCTATCCACATATCAAGAAAAAGCTGGCATACATTATTAAACACATGCTTCCACATTGCTATGACCACAGCAATCTATGCAGGGGGTGTTGGTTTGACAAGCTACCCAGTGGTTTGTCAAGCTGTAAGTATTAAAGTTGCACAGTTAATTTAGTATCTCACTGCACCAGCCTTATGCCTTGCTGTGCTCTGACAGGTTGGCATAGCCTTACATTACTCATCACTGTCGACGCTGCTGTGGATTGGAGTCAGTGCTCGAGTCATTTACAAAGAAACTCTGTGGAGACTGCCTCGGCACCACGATGGAGAAGCTACTGCTCCTCCCACTCAGCGCCCAATGCTCAGGTAAGTGCAGTTGACCTCAACTCCTTGTACAATCAAGCTTTTGTTTCCTGTAAATACCCTTGTGCTAATGGTCACCCATACTACACATCACGCTGCTACTAAATGCAACAGCCAAGGTCAGTAAGAAACCTTGGAGGCACAATGGCAACGCTTTCAAAAGCTTTCTAGAAAGGAATGAAGAGCAGAATCAGAAAGGGCTTTCATATGTCAGACAGTTGAGGGGGTGTACTGTCTTCAGATCTTGGCCTGTATTTCTTCTCTTTATATACAATCAGCAGCTGGCTCTATGGGGTCAGGCCCTACTAGGTCACTTCCAACTATTCATTGCCTAACCCCTGTGCCACAAGAACGATACAGGTCACTGATGACAACAACAAAGAAAAGAATGGAAATCAGTGTGTCCAACACTGCATAGCCCAGAAACCAATTTGACACAAAAGCTTTCTTTCTATCTCTCCAGGTTTTATTTAATTGCTGGTGGAGTTCCTCTCATCATCTGTGGAATCACTGCAGCTGTCAATGTCAACAACTACGGTGATAATAGCCCTTAGTGAGTACTGCCTTTGATATACTCGGGTCATGACTTGGTGTTTGGTTTGGTTGGTGCTGAAATGACAGTTTTATGATATTGAACACACAGAGATTTCCTTGTTCCACATTGACCCAACTGACTTCTGCTCTGGCTTTTGCAGCTGCTGGCTGGTGTGGCGCCCCAGCCTGGGTTCCTTCTTTGTCCCTGCAAGCCTTGTGGTCTTTGTGACCTGGATCTACTTCCTGTGCACAGTGTTTCGCCTGAGGCGACGTGTGACCAAAGAATGCACAGGAACCACCCTGTCCTCCCCAGTGACTGAGAGCCAGCCTGCCTTAGCAGGAAGTACCAGCCTCCTCTCCACAGACTCAGCAGTTGGTCCCATAACTCCTGCTGTAGAGGACCAGTACTCTCTGAAGACACAGTTCACTATGCTGGTGGCCACTCACTTCCTATTTGTGCTTCTGTGGAGCTGTGGGGCTATGGCAGTGTGGTTGAGCGGAAACAGTGGTCTGTTGTTCAGCTGTTTCTATGGCGTCGCTGCCACACTTCTGGGAGTGATGCTTATGGTTCACCACTGCTTTCGTCGTCAGGATGTTCAGGCTTCATGGCAGGCCTGTTGTCCTGGCTATCAGCGCCCCCACCCTCCCTCTACATACACACATACCTGCACTACGGGGAGCGGAGTGCACACCTCAGACCAGGGATCACAACTTTTCATTAACTGCCATCCACCTGCTGACCTTCACAACTCCTCCTCAGCACGGTCCTCCTCCACTCCCAGTGGGATCAGTATTGTGGGCCCTGGCCCTTGTAAACTCACCAATCTGCTGCAGGTGACGCAGGACACTTCAAGCAACACCACACGTCCAGTAGGAAATGTTAGCACAAGTACTGATAACATGAGCAAATCAGCAAATAACATCACCCCGTCTATTGCCTCTGCCCCTGTGCACCCACAGAGGAGAAAGATCACCAGCAGATCCAAACAGGCAAACAGCCAGTATCACCACCGTGGTGACGGCAGGGGACACTACCGCCACAAAGCTCTTAGGACTGCTGCTACAGGGGGCAGCCTGGGGGCATTAGGGCCCACAGGCTTGGACCATCTAAATTCTTCACATGTAGTCCATAAACAGGCCACTAGTGAAAATGGCAGCATCCACCACAGTCTGACAGAAAGCCATGGCTGCCCCCTGACTAATGGGAAGCGCCATGACTCTGTGCCTACAAGCTTCTCAGAAGGAAGTGATGGGGGCAGCAGCGGGAGCCGGAAACCGTTCCCTCTGCTCCCCTCCGCAGCCAGCCGAGCCACACATAGTAACCAGAGACGCTGTGCGAGCAGAGACAATGTCAAACTGGCAGCTGCAGCCGAGATGGATGCTAAACGCTGCTCGTACCCTTTAAACTGTATCACCACCACAGTGCCCGGGGCTGCCACTGCAAACGGCACCCTGAAAAAGTCAGTGATGGAGCTGGAGCAGGACATGAGTGGCACAGAGCACTCTCACAGCTCCTCGGGAATGAAAAGTGGTTTATGGAAAAGTGAAACTACAGTGTAACGTACATCTGTCTGAGCTATGCAAATGACTAGGGTTTCATATGATTGGACTGTGTTCAGGTAGTGTGAATTTAAAAATTAATTTATGACATAGAATCATGCAAACAAATTGGACTATAAACTGGTACTTTACATATGTGTAAACTTGTAATGAAAAAGGAGATGTTTATTATTGTAAATAAAACTCATATGTATTTGTTTTTTTATTAAAATAAGGTGTAATTTTAAGATCAACATTTGATGTTGATAATGAAGCTTTAATGTTTTGATTGTATAACGTTTATCAAAACATGGAATGGAGCAGCAGGCCATTTCAAAAATCCAGCTACATTTACTCTATGGACAATCTCATGTTTATGCACTTCCTTGTGTCTGTGTGTGTGTATTGTTTACTATGGTGTGTATGTGTATAGGCACATACTATAGTGCCAAGAGGATTCATGTCTGTATGCAAACTCTCAGAGTGCACAAGCTGTATGAAGATATTGTTCTGTATGTATCACTGCAAGCTCCCCAAACATGATAAAATGAGAAAGACAGCAAACATTTCCAAAGGGCTCATAGTTCATTAATATCATTATTACTGTAAAGTAGATACACGAGAATCATTGGAACAAAATGTGTATCAAGTAAAATGCATTTGCCCAGTGAGATATAATGCTCCATTAGTTCAATTGAAAGGAGAAAAAAAAAGGCCTTAATGTACAGGCCTAGTACAATTTTTGAAATGTCATCCTTCTATAATAACTCATACTAATGGACAAAGTTTTAGCAGGTTTTATCTAAATGATGGGGTCCATCGAGGTACAGCAGGATTGATCTGCAGGCTGTCTGTGCTGGAGACAGTTTGTGCCCTGTGTCTTGGGTAACGGTTTGTAAAGTCCCACCCTCGTGCCTAAATATCCAACCAGAGACGCCCCCTCTGCGCCATATGGTCCAATTAGGTCCCAGGATGTAGAGTATGGGAGGAAACTTTAAACATCAGGGAAGTCCGCAGTGAAACTACGCGGAGGAAAACAACAGCAGTGTCCAGGAAAGCCTCTTAAAGGAATGAGTCTACAGTGGCGTCATTGTGCCACTTTAGTTAATAGTGAACTTAGTAAAGTATTTTAACTTGTAAGTCTGTGTTTATCAGCCCGTTACGAGGCGGAGGAGCCGCGTTTCGACACAGACCTGCGCTTCCTGATTCAAGGTAACACTAACCTCCTGTGGACAGCGGGGACAGGGCCTGGAAAAGTTTCTCAGCGAGTCAACGGGCCTCGCTACGTTATTACACAGTTATATTTGAACTTTGGTGAACTTCCTCGGCAGACTTTGAGGATGTCTCTGGGCGATCAGCAGTGGTACCCCACGAGTGTGCGCGTAACGGTGCACCAGGCCAAAGATCTGCGCGTGAAGGGCAAAAATGGCACCAACGACGCTTACGCTATCATTCAGGTCGCAAAAGACAAGTTTTCTACCACTGTGGCAGAGAAATGTGTGTCTCCAGTGTGGAAAGAAGAGGCTTCGTTTGACCTGCCTCTGTTCCACCCGGGAAACGCTGAGCGCTGCACTCTCTACATCATTGTGATGCATCGGGCCCAAGTTGGACTTGACAAGTTCTTGGGACAAGCTGTGATCAATTTACTGGAGCTGCATGACAACAAGGACCGCCAAAGAACAGAGTAAGTACTCTCAACATGCCGTTTTCTCCCAACACAGTGACCTATTCTTGAATTCAGCAAGTGACTGTCAAAGGCCCCTGGAGCACTGGTTACCCAAAAGTCATTCATGTTATTAATCTATAGACTTATTATATTGTATTAAATCTATCGCTGAACAATGGTGTATTACTGTAGTACTATCCTAGATAGTATTGACTATATTTTTTAATCTGCAACAGAAACTCATAATCCCATAATGATAAAATCTTGACATATTTTTATGATGATTGGAAACTCCTTTACAGATCTAATAACCTTAAGATATTTGCATAATATTTTTTTTCTTTCATATAAACATGATACACTATCATAGTCACAAATGATTGTAGTCGATGTCTTTGTGGCAATATTTAGTTTAAAACTTATTTTGACTCCACTAACCACCTAGAAATTATAGAATTACTGAGTAACTACAATAGACGTGCTCACACCCAAACTATTGAATCTCTAGTGTTCTCTGTGGTTTGATGTGTTGGCTGGGTGTAACACCGGTGCAACCAGAACCAAAACAAAACATTCAGTAGTATGCACATACACCCTGTTACGAAACAGACTAAGAAAAAATAATAAGGCCTTAAAATAGATATGGCCATTATCAAAGGACAGCCATTTTCCACTGCACACACGTTGTGTATGACCTCATTCACTTTGCCATATCTTAAATGTTATCTTCTATTTGCTTTGTGAATTTTTATTATCGTCAGCCAAAGGGCACTTCTAAGGCAGACAGCTCCCCTCCTTCGCTCTCCTTTGTAGCCTTCCCTTCATTGTAGAAACAGGTATCAGATGTTGCTGGTGCAGCCAAGGATTGGGTTACTATTGAGTCTCCCAGCCGTGGTTTTTGAGGGCGTGACATTGAGGATTTTGTTTTTCTAATGAAAGGGAGCTGTGCCGTCATGGATTGGAATATGAAATAATGTTAGTCATATTTATATGGCACACAGCATAAGCCAACACTATTTTTTTTCCATTGGACCAGGTCACACAACAAACACATGTAAATGTATGTGGCAATATGAGATTATGGGAAATATGTTGGCCTACAAGTTTGTTTCGTAAATACAGTTTTAAAGTATACAAAATTGCATAGTTTTCCATCCTTCCAGTTGGCAGTGCTTACTGGCTCATTTGTATAATATCAGTATCAGCTTAGGAGATCCAGGACACTCTTTAAAACAAGGTGATTCATCACAGACTGCTTATCGTCTTAATGAATGTATTTGAAATACTCTCTTTTCAACCTCTAGTTATAGGGGTTTGGGTGCACTCTTGGAAAAACGCAATTACCCCCGGCCCCTAATTAGAACAGGTCTGATCACCATATATTTACTATAGAATCAATTATTTTGTTATTTTTGTACATCAAGAATTTTTTTTTATTATCTAAGGCAAATTTGTTATTTACAATTTGTGTATCTGGATATCCACACTGTTGCTCTCTAGGTGAGGTTGCCCAGATCTTGTTAATAATTACTCACAAAAAGAGAAGTGACCTCAAAGCTAAAGGTAGGAACTTGTCAAACTGGATGAGTAAGTCAACAATTATAACAACTTAATTTTCTCAGCATATTAACTTAATTGTACTTAGTAGTGCGCTCAACAGTAATATACAGGCATTCTTTTGCTGTCTGATCTCATTAACTTTCTCTGCTCTCCCTCTATAACAACAACATTTGTGTTTAACACTTTAATAGCAGGGCGTTTCTTACAACATCGCCATCAGCGTGTTTTATGCTAATTATTTATGTCTAAGTATATATTTCAAGTAGGCCTCCAGAAAACACTCCCTACACAGAAGTGTTGATCCTATAACAGAGTGGACGTGAGCTGGGCCCTTAACAAAGCAATCATTGTCCTGTGTGGGCTGAACTAGAACACACACACAGTCATGACACCCATTAATGTCCTAAATGTTTTGGCTATCAGAAAATCTGTCTGTTATTTATTTATACAAGTATTATTATTATTTAATAATAACTGTTAATTGTAAACAAATTACTAAATAAATTTAGTGAGAACATCTTTATACTTCAAAGTTTTATGGGATTCTGTTGCCCTTTCAGATACATTTTCAGAGAAATGTTTTCCAACTTCACTTAGTAAAAAAAATAATAATAATAATAATTAATTAATAAAATGTATTATTATGAAATAAATGAACCAAGAATTTGACTTAAATTGTACTATACATTATACATACAGTATCAAGGTCATCCTAATTATATATATATATTATCATCTATCAAGTTTTTTTTTTGTCTCTTCCACCATCAAAAACATCTGATTCTGTCTGTCATCTACAGTTGGTTCAAACTGGTGGACAAAACCGGCAAGGAGGACAAAGCTCGAGGGGAGGTGCTGCTCGACGTCCAGTTCATGAGAAACAACATGTCAGCAAGCATGTTTGACCTTTCTATGCAGGACAGCCACGCTCACGCATCTCTAAAATCAAAGATAAAGTGCGTGGGAAGAAAAAAGACAGCTTCTCAGATTCATCTTCTGCCATTGTGCCCTCTGTCAACCAAGTCCTCACTGATAGCGAGGGAGAGGGTGATTCTGTGTCGCTTAACCAATCTCCAGGAGTGAAAAAGAAATCCAAACTCAAATCTTTATTCACTCCTAAATCAAATTTGCAGCGTAATGTTTCTCAGTCTATGTCCACTCTGGGAACACTGCCGGAGAAGAACTCATCCTTGAGCAGCAGCCGGTCTTCTGGGCTCAATGTTGACTCTCCCGATGGTAAGTTAAACTTTAACAATTTAAGCAGTGGTTCACAAACTATTCATATCTAAGAAATGTTTGTTTATAAATTACCTTTTAAAGAGCACCATGTAACCTCTGGTGTGGGATTTGCTAACTGATTGTTATTGCCTTGCCTTTAATGTTCCACAGTGTAGCATTATACATCTTGCACGTATATAATTACAAATGTTTTCATAGTTCAAAAATACCTTGAAAAACATGCAATCTTATTGTTAGTGGGTCACACCCCCACAGATCTGACCTGTAACTTGACCTGGCGGTGTCACGTGCTTGTCTCCATGGAGATGAATAACTTATGTCATTCTGTGAAACATTCAAGGAAAAGTAAATCTCCATGAAGACAAGCATGTGGTGGACATTCTCATGAAAAAGTTCATATTGCTCCTTTAATGAAGTAAATCAACACTGACTTCACACATCTCTACCTTTTCACAGTTAAGAAGAAATTCAAATTCCTGGGACACAAGCGAACCGGCAGTTCTGACAGCAGAGTTTCCCAAGGGCCTTTCTCGTTACTGAGTCGCTCTAAACAAAAAGATGAGAATAACCTATGTATCAATGGTAGCCATGTTTATGCAGAAGAGGCTGAGGCAAAGTCTGGCTCGACTCTGAGCCTCAACAGCTCAGGACATGGGTCTGTGGAAGATATCAGAAAACAACCCTTTGATGTCCCAGTAGATGTCCCAGTAGATGTCCCAGCATTTAGTATTACTGTACCACCACCTTCGAGCAGCCAGTCCACAGAAAGGGCCCTACTAGAGCAACAGCGCCATCAAGAGGAGCAGCGAAGAATTGCGGAGGCCAAGAGGCAGGAGGAGGAAGAGAGGAGGAGAGCAGATGCTTTAAGGCAACAGCAAGAAGAGGAAAGACGCTACCAGGAAGAACAGAGAGACAGACACAGCTACTAGAAGAGGAAGCCAGAAGAAGGAAACTTAGAGAGGAAGAGGAGATGAGGAGGAGGCAGGAGGAAGAGCAGAGGAGACAAGAGGAAGAGAGGAGAAGACGGGAGGAAGAAAGGTGGAGACAGGAGGCAGCAGATGAGGAGCAGAGACAGAGGCAGGAGCAGCTGAAGGCAGACGAGCAAAAGAAAGAGGAAGAGGCCTCCATGAGTGAGCGTCTGACTTCTCTGTTCGGAATGATCCGTAAGAAAGAGGAGAAGAAGGAGGAGCTGTTCCCAGAGGTCAAAGAGGACCTGGCCACACTAAGTCAAGACTCACCAATTCCACAGCAGTCCACCAACCCCTTTGAGGAGCTCTCACTCACCTCTGGTTCACCACAGAACACTAACGAAAGCCCCACTGAGTTCAAACCAAACAGCAGCGCTCCCATCACCTCCGCCATGGGCTTCCTCAACCGCACCACAGCCAAAGTCAAACCCAGGTAGGCCCATGTCAGACAACAGAATGCTTATTATTACTTTAACAAATATCGGTAAAAGTATTGAGAACACACAATTGCTCTATATATATGTGTATATATGTGTGTATATATATATATATATTTTATTTTTTTTTTAAATATATATATATTTTTATATATATATATATTTATTATAGTATGTGTATGTGTGTGCATTATGTCTGTAATATTACTGTTGTTTTCTTCTGGAGCATACACTCTGTGTATGAATTAAAATTTGGAAATCCCCTGTATTACATACATCATAGAGGTCTTGAATTACCAAAATTGTGCATTCCTGTCAGTGGCTGATGGACCTGCTGGACCAGTTTGGTGCAAAGTCGTTGTGGGGCGTGTCTTGTTGGGACGATGTTGTAGAACGGGTTGAGGGCTGAACTTACACATACGGAAGGACATCGGCTCTCTATTAGTTGTCAGCACTGTGGGTTTCTTTTTTGACTTGGTTGTTAAAGTGTTTGGATCCTAAATGGTAAGAAGCTTTCATATTAGATTTAGACCTTGCATTATTATTTGTTTGTATAGATATTATCGTATAATGTTGTCTAGACAGTTGTTGTTTCTTAGTATTATGTAACATGCCATTAGCTGCGTAGCTCTTGGCTAAGTCCAGAGTTGTGCCTTTGTTCTGCTGGAGGCGTTTACTTCTAGTCATAGCTTTTATAATTCAGATATTATAATTCAGATTTGATTTTCCCTGCAATTATGGTGATGGGTTGTACAGTATATAATTGGTCACACTGACCTGTAGGCCTTTGTTTTCACTCGGCAGATTGGCTGAAACTGATCCCACTGAATATCAAACCTCCAGTTCACAGCATCCCTCCCCAGCTGCCCCTGAGTCTCCCTCCACTAGTGTTGTCTCCTCTCAGACTTCTGATAGTTTTCAAGATCTACATTTCTCACTTGCTCCTCAAAGCAAAAACTTGAGTGATTCGTCTGGTGGCAGCACAGAAGACCTCTCCTCACCAGTGGAGGATTCAGAAAACATGGCGGATAAGAAGAGGAGAGCCCCTGTGCCGCCATCTTACCCAGTGAACGGCAGTAACAGTGGAGGCAGAGAGATCCTCAATCCAGCATATGTGGAACCAGACACACAACAGGAAACTCCAACGATGTCTTTACCACTTCCCGACTATGAGACGCTCTTTCCCCAAAAGAGGCACGGCGTCCAGGGGCATACTCGGTGGGATCACATTATTGCAGAAGTCAATCAAAAACATAGAGACAGTCACATTGAGTTCACAGGCACTGAGATGAGTGTAGATGGCCCAGAAGAGCATCGAGAAAAGCCTGAAAAAACTCAAGTGCAGCAGTATCAAAGACACACCCCAGAACCAAAACCAGTATCTTCCAAAAGTGTTGCGGCCCCTGATCCGCCCAAACAAGTGTCACCACCTCAGTATAAGACACCAACTGAAACTAGCCAGAGACCAAACCAGAACTCTAATCAGAATCGATCATCTATTGCAGGCCCTGATTCAACGCAAAAACAGGTGCCCGCTGGCAGGACAAATGGAGACTCTGTATCATCTCGGAAAGTGTTGCTCCCACCCTCGAACATACAGGCACCCAAACCAAAAAGTCAAATGGAAACGGATACATCACCACTAGGAAGTCTAAGTATTTCTCAAGCAACAGTTAAAAGAGAAGCACCCACAGCCAAACCAAGACAAAAGCCTAGTAGCAGGGAATCCATGTTGATCACACAGAGCGATACTGAATCTGATATTGAAGAAAAAAAGGCTACTGAAACTGAATTTGACCCTTTCTCTATCAAACATGTTCTCTCTAAAGACCCATGGGGGCAGACACAAGAATTTCACAATGTAGATCATTTTACTGACAATAAGGAGAAAAAACCTGAAGAGCAAGGAATGACACTGAATGATCTTGATAACATTTTTGGTTCAGATAGAACGAGCGATCCCGTCATTGTTTCAAAAGAAAATGGCTCTCAACCTAAAGAGTACAAAAGTCATACACCACAGCGTCAAACTGAGCCTAAACGTTTTTATGACAGAGAAGACCCATTTGCAGCTGATACATTAACTTCTACACTCTCATCTGAGCCCCTCCCTGTAGTCTGGGAGGAACCAGCGGCTGGTGGTTTGGCAGGAGGCAAGATACATTCATGGGGGTCACCTTCTGAGGTTCAGCCTGTCAGTGTGCTGACTAGCAGTGGAGGTGGGCTAGCTTTGTCCCAACGCAGGTGAGAGCATTTGCAAAGCTAGCATTATTTTTAAGCCGGCAAATGAGGTGTTGGGGTTGTTTGGGCTTTTGTGGCAGGTTTCCTGGTGGTTGAGATTCTGTTTAGAGGACACCAAATCAAAAGCATCAAAAGCTGAATACATTTTACCTTCTCTCACTTGTTAAAACGGTTATGAAACTGACCTACTTCAAATTTTGGCTTTTGTGTATGCTTTATGTGGCTTTCAGGGACAGTATCATTAGATTTATTGTTTTACAGACCACATCCTGTCAAGCCTCTGAACCCTGCGGATAGGCATCAACCATCAAGCACGCCTGCTTTTACAGAGATCAAGGTTCAAGACAGTGCACCCAGCAAATATAAGGTAAGATGTAAAAAAATGCTTAAAAAATTGACGCTTCATAAATCAAGCAGACTGATGCATTTTCAGTCAAGAATTAGCTACTGTAGCCAAACTTTTTATCTTGAATAATCATGATTTCCAGCATTTGACAAGATTTATGCAATGTTGTTGAATAAAAGTAATACACATCACTCAGTGTTCAATAAGTCTTAATGATTTACTGGATAAATGTAGTGAATGTTCTATTGAGTTTCTGAGTACTGAGCTGAAACAAATTCTACTCTTTTAACCTCACAGTTAAAGCGAATGAGTCACTGTTGCATTTCTTCATATTTTAATTATGTCCTATATCCCCATAGGTATCTGGATCCTCAGAAAGCGGGCCGTACACTCAGCTAACACAAGAGGAGTTGATCACGCTGGTGGTGAAACAGCAGGTAGACTTGTCAAAGAAAGACGCTAAGATTGTGGAGCTGGAAGAGTACATAGACAACCTGCTGGTGCGTGTAATTGAGGAGAAACCCAGCATCCTGCAGTTCTTAGATGCTAAACCTAACTAAAGAGTCTGTATGTATGTGTGGCAGGAGGGGGAAGGGGGAAAACAACATGCACTTTTGTCGCTGAGTAACTGTTAACATGCACGTATTTGTCGTAATGTATTTGTTGTATCACTAAGATCTTAATCACGTAAAACACTGAAATGCCTTAATTCCAAAGCTATGACACTTTAATTTCTGTTCACTGTTTTTACACTGCTGTTCTATCAAACTTGAATAACATCATGGTCACAGTCATAGGCCTTCATTTTTTTGCTATTTAATTTAGCAGTTTTTAATTATCACAGGTAAATGTAGGTGGTGATGATCTGAAATGTCTTCTTTTGTCAAGAAGAATGTATTATAAGAACAAGGAGAAAAGAAAACATTGTTGGTGAATTTTGCTTATTTATATGATGATAATGGAAGAATGTATGCTTTTGCTTGCACACTTATAATTGAAAAGATGTCGCTTCTTATTTTAAAATGATCAATACAGTATATTGCGTAATGTTTTGTATTTATAAAAAAAAGATTTCTGTCACAGCCTTATTTGAACTAATCATCTTAAAATGGTTTTATTAAGAGAACCACCAGCACCACCTATAGTCGTTTATCTTTGGTAATTTTGGTCTTTAAGTTGAAAGCAATATTGATATTCTAAACGTATAGATGTTTCTGTGACGTATTTCTGTCCAGCGACCTTTTGGTGACATTTAATTTGAGTTGGGTTAGCTTCCGCAGTTGTTTGTGGAGAAAGCATACTCAAATGATATTGAACAAAGCTTTTGAACAAAACGTATAAAGGTTTATTTTTGTGAATATCGAATAAAAGACATTAATTATTTTATTAAGTGTGTTTCAGTGTTGTTCATCTCATTTGAGGTTACATAAATGGTGAACAAGGATGTACAAAGCAACATATACATTTTTCAGTTTTATCATTTTATTAGTTTACTCAATTTGAAAGAAATGACATCTAGATGAGTAGAAATATTAAGACAAGTTTACATTTTAGATACATAAAATATGTATGTGTATATGTAAAAACGGATTTATTTCACTGAGATGGATGGCAACGTTTCCAAAGGTTCCTGTTTTTTTTTTTTTACACTGGACAAGAACATATCTATTTATAAACACTTCACAATACAGTCCGTCTGTCACTGAATTCAGCACCAAGGGTAAATCTGCAGCTTTAGAAGCAAAGTAAATTTTCAGACTTAAGCATGTACAATCTATGCATTTTGTTTCTTTTTGTATGTAGTATCAAAGTATCTGGCCGGCATAATGTGACTGAAAGGTTTCAGAGCAAACTCAAATCTTTATGTACAATATGCACCTGGAAAACGTGAAAATTGAAGCCAGTGAAGTAATTTATCAATATCTGTACCAGACACAAATCCTTTGTATTCATGACACATATTCATGGACATCACACTTAAACCACACTGGCTGTGGCACAGTTATTGGCAGAGATGCCGATTCGTCTTCGGCACGTGAACATTTTCCTGAGCTCGGCGCGGAAGCGGTCGTGCAGCCAGGCGTACAGAAAAGGGTTACAGCAGGAGGAGCTCATGGCACACAGGTGACAGAGCAGCTGAATGAGCAGGAAGTAGCGCTTATCTATCAAACCAATGTCTATGTCCCTTAGCACATTGAACACGCTAATGGGCATCCAACAGATGCCAAATGCCGCCACAACCAGGCTGACCAGCCGAAAGGTCTTGCGTTTACGCATCCTCTGGGCCTCTGCCTGGGTCTCAGTCAAATGTCCTGGCACTACACAGTTCCTCAGTTTGACGGAGATGCACAGGTAAGAGATGCAGAGTGCAGACAGAGGCAGCACGTAGGTCACAAACAGGGTGCTGTAGGCATAGGCCAAACGCTGGTGCTCTTGGCCCATCCAGAACTCTTCACAGATGGTGAAGCCCTCGGTCTTAAACTCCACATGGTAAGTGTGCGCCACAGCCGGTGCCACCAAGCTGCAGGAGAGGAGCCAGATCCCAGTCAGGAGGTAGGTGCAGGACAGAACTGAGAGACGCTTCTTCAGAGGATGTACTGTGGCATAATATCTGTGAAGAACAAAGTGACAAGCTGTCCAAAATCTACAACGCACTGTGGTGTGAAGCAAAGGAGAAATCACATTATCAGCCTATGGACAAATGATCTTTTTTAACAATTCATCATAAACACAATAAAAGCTTTTGTATTATGTTCTCAGAATATCAGAAACAGTAAATGTACTATTTCAACCTGTGACATGCACTTATGTTATTGAAACACAAATGTTAGCGCTTGTGGCATGTAATTTTCCAACAGTATCGATTGAGTGTTGATTATGGCTCTGGCTCTCACTTACCGGTCCACACCAATTGCAGTGAGTGTGAAGACTGACACGTATACGGTCACAGGCTGGATGAGATACACCAGATAGCACATGAATCGCCCAAACACCCAGCCGTGGGGGTTGAATGCGTAAGCCAAGGTGAAAGGCACACATGTTGCACACATGAGCATGTCAGAGAAGGCCAGGTTTCCAATAAAGAAGTTGGTGACATTGTGCATCTTGCGAGTGCGGCAAATCACATAGAGCAGCAGATAATTGCCAAAGACGCCCACGAGAGCCACCACAGTGTAGCAGGGGATGATGAGGGGCTTGAATGACTGCAGCAGCTCCACGCCTTCAAACTGAGGGCTGCGTTTGGATGAGCCATTCTGCAGGGACACCTCAAACACCCGGCCAGTGTCACTCTCATTCACTTCTGTGGGCCACGCACTGCCGATGCTCTCCATCCCCAACTAGTAACATCAAGCTGGAAAAGGTGAAGTCATTAATATCCAGAAATAATGTGTATCCAATAACATGTTAAATGTCAGAGTGTCAGGTGCAACAGAGCTCAGTGGAAGTGGTAGAGTTCAGCTGCTCTCATACTCTCATTAAGACAGAGTGGAAACAAAGTGATGTGACACTCTGTAAACTTAATGAAATGAAATGAATGAGGTTTTCCCTCAGTTCTTAGGCACAAGTAGGCGGGAGTTTTTTTTAATACTGCAGTGACTTCGAGGTAGATAGAACGTGTCCACACTGGACACAGGCACTACATAAAAAATCAGACTTTACAGGCACTAAACCTGCTGAAACTAACCTAGAATAAGAACAGGGTCAAACCAAGGGCTCAACTGGGCTCAAACCTGGACCGAACCAGGACAAAAGTGAAGTGTGAACGCGCCAGTCAAACAAGAGACAAATCCACTGTTAATAACTCAGATATTGTTTACCATGACATGTTTTAAACAGCAACATTAGATGTTGTATGAATATCTTACACACAAAAGACTACATCTACACTCAGACATTTCCTTGTACATTGAGCCTACACTGACATGTACAAAGAGAAGTGCGTCATGAGTGAAACAGAATAAATGTTTATATTAGGCTCACTGAAGTGTTGTCCTGCTCATAACAGAGTAAATGACTGCATAACCATTAACAATACCAGGCTACTTCTAACAAATCGTGCATAAAGCACTGTCTCGTGTATTTTGAGAATTATTAAGCTCAACATGATCGAAAATGCCTTATTTAAAAAAAATATTAGCCTATGCTTTAACAAATTAAGGACAATGGTGTGATTGGCCTACTTTTTATAGACTACTATAAAAAAAAAGACTACTATAAATCCATAGCTCATTTGCCGCCACAGTCAATAAGTCGCCTTATTTTCACTGTAAATAATAGCGTGCTCACAGTGCACTTACCTTCCCTGAGTTCAATGTGAGAGCGCTGGATAAATTCGTCCAGGAGAGATGGGATCCAACCCTCGCGTAAAGGCGAGCCGCTGTAAAGCACGCGTCCTGGAGCCTCTGCAGTCACACTCACTGAGGACGCTCATAACTGTGCTGTAATGAGTCCGCGAGAGGAGCCGAGGCACTTGTGCGCGCACCATCGACTGCTCCGAGCATTTAAGCGCCTGTAAACTTGACTGACAGCTGCAGAACCCAGAGCGCTTCTGACGCAGGTCCTCTGTGCGCACCTGACACGAGACAACCCCAAGACCACACAAACTAACATCAGGAATCTCTCTGCTACTCACCAAAGCAAAAGATCATCTCAAACAGTTCAACTATTCTTCTTCTTGAGGCATTTGCATAATGGGCAGGTATTTGAAAATATTTAGGAAAAATGCTGTAGCCTATTGCTTTTGAATGTTTAATAATCATTTTGATCCTCGGAGATATGTTGCATATACAGTGGATGCATTTAACATTTTATTTTTTTCTGCTATTACTTGGTCTAAACATCAGCCCTCAGTGCTAGGCTTTTTTTTTTCTTTTTTTTTTCGCCTACATCTTGACCAAAACGTGAAAACGGAAGTCAGTTAAGTAATTTATAGTAAGCCTACAGCTATTCATTTATTTATTTCTGTGTTATTACATTTCATATTGTTTTATTGCATTTTTCTGGTAGTAATGCCATAGCAACATGTGTAAGAAGAACTAAAATACACTGTGGCCTAAATAAAAATAGTCATATTTTACAGCTTCATATTATAAGCTATGTTGATTTTTACAGCTCAGCACTTAAGCAGAGTTGCTTGTTAATTAAAGTTGAATTAGTTGTTACACACTTTGAGCAAATTTGTGCATGTGCACTGACTTTGATCTAAAAGACAGTTTTATTTTAGTTGTATTCAAATGCTGGCCCGCTGTCATATGGCCTGGTTAATTGCTACTTATTACCCAAAGTGTTTCTACTATTATGAAATTCAGATCTAGGCTCTTTCCCCTACAATGTCAAATGTTTTCATGCAGGTTATGAATTACAAGTTAATTACTTTGTTCTAACAAGCAATTTGTCCTTTTTATAATAGGACAATTATGGGCAACGATACTTCATAATCTTTGCATATAATGAGCAACTGATTTTACATGCAGAATAAGCCAAAGGTGACACTGCGGTGGAGTTGGCATAGTATTGGGGGTCAGTGTGTGAGCGTCATCTTACAAATATTTGACAAAGGGAGCAGGGTCTATACTGATAAGACTGTATGACGTAAGGAGATGTCTGCATGACAAAAGATGGCATTTTATATGAGCACAAATCTTATTACATCTATTACAGATCACACATTGAAGATCGATTTGAAGGTAAAAAAAAAAAAAAAAGGTCAGCCAGAATTAGGGTTTTGATTATTATACCAATTGACAATTGGTATACTTTCAGTAGTGGTCTATGCTATTACATATTTATATATTTAAAGGTGGAAGGTTCATCGCCTGCTTGTCTCATAAAAATGTTATATTATATATATGGTATATAGGTATTTTATAGCCAAAAATACTTGGTTAGGAGTTGTCACATGCTTGTCTCCATGGAGATTGCTCAGTTATGTGGAATATTAACATTCATGCCCTACACTTAAAAATTCTCATAGAGGCTCTTTAAAATCATCAATATGAAACACATTAGGCTTATTTTGGTTTGTTGCTTTATTTCTGTTTTGAAGGTTTGTGATTTTGTAATGTCATGACAAACATCCTTATTGGTAACACACATGTTCTTGTTATGTGTTTTACAGCTTGACTGTTGCTTGTTGCTTTGTCTGGAATGTTCCACAGTAGAGCACTGATTAAATGTTTGAATCTACCCTGCTCACAGCAAGAATGGATGTTCAAGATATATATTTTTTAAACCATGTAACCATGTAATTGATCAAGGTGAATACCCCAGTAGAATAGGAACATAGAACATATTTAATCTTGTCAAATGGCTAGGGAGAGTGAGCTTGAAGGCACTGTTCTAGGCAATTAATTAGCTTCAATTTGAACAATGTTGTTGTGCTTTAGATCAACCAAAGCATCTGTCATAAGCTTAACCTGCCCCACTCTACCCATGTGCCAAACACAGTGCTGCATTTTAATGATAATAATTTACATGCACTATATGTCTGTAAGAAAAAACTGAAGTTGGAGCCAGCCAATAAAGTTTGGTACAAAAGGGAAATACTCAGAACTCAAGTATAAAAACATGTGTTGGATAATAGATAGATAGATAATAGATTCTTACAGGGATGTCTTGAATTTTGAACGATTGGGGCTCTTGTACCACACGCTAAGACGATGACAAGAGATTTGCTTTTCCTTGGTTTTGACGATTCGAGGGCTTTTCTTGGTTGAGTAGTGGAAAGGTAAGGAAAACATCAGAAGGTCGAAGTTAATCCTGTGTCATGGTGTTGAAAATAATGGGGTACGCACAAGGAAAATGATGCAATGATGTTGCTACATGTTGTGTTTGGGCAGTGCATTCAGATGACTTGCTGATCATCAGACCTGTGTTCTGATTTGTGTTGAAAGCAAGAGCCTCTTACTGTGACTGGAATGTTCACAGCTCATGCCTGTCCTTGAATCACTGAAAGATCCTGGCCATATACCCAAAAAGATGAGAAAAAAATATGTAGGCCTATAGAAGTGACATAGACATTGTATATTATGCATCCATCCATTTTCTTCTGTTTATCCAGGGCCTGGTCGGGGGGCAGCAGTTTAAGCAGGGATTCAGTGTCCTGCGTGTTCCCCGGGGCCTCCTTCCGGTGGGACATGGGATATTGTAAAAACATTGTGAATATGATAGCTTTTAAAGCTACATTGGTAAGTTAAAAAACTTATAAGAAATGTGTGTCATCATGCCATGCATTTCCTTTTTTCAAAGCCTGTAGCTTGTATACCCAATGCTCTGTACAATCCCTTTGTCCATTGAAGCTCCACATTCTCCACAATAGTCAAGTCTTATTTCAGATGAAAGGCGCACGATTGTGTTTATGGAGCACTTTGAGTGTTCAAGGAATCGATACATTTTTTGTTGTTTTTTTTAAATATTGCTGTCTAGGATTTGTGATACAGTGGAAATCTGTATGGAAGAGACCATCCCCCTCGGTCTATCATCCTCTTATATAAGTTCAAATACTATGGCCTTTAGTTAGGCAACAGCTTGTATTGTACTAGCTTTAACAAAAGCCAGTCTTTAGGATGATAACAAGCAGATATTACCAGTGATTCTAGATGAGTCACGTCTAATCATTGATCAGAGTTGACCAGCTCTGCTCTGCTTGCACCCAGGAGCCTGCTGCGCCACAGTCAGCTATGTGGCGCAGCAGTACATAATTTGCACCATTCATGATGAAGGCATGCTCTGCTCCTGCTCCACGCCAGTTCATCGACTTAATCCAATCAGTGTCTCCCCAAAGTATTAGAGGATTTTATGATTGCAGTTAACTTTGTTAATGGAATACAAACACATAGGTCACTCGTCCAAAGCTCAATGATCTTTAAGTTTTATGTCCATGTAGGAGAAGCTTCGCTGTTGAGTCATTCATTCATAAAGACAAATAAAGACACAGTTCAAGTCCAAATCCAAGTGTAGGGTTCAGAGCAACAATGTTTTTTGTTGAGTTAAGTCAAGTCAGTTTATTAGATTGAATCTTGAGCCCACATGTTCGAGATATCTCCAAATTATACCCTACTGCCAATTTAGGTGAATGATCCAACATGGAGGACATTGACTTGGGTGACTGGTATGTTTTCTGCAATTACCATCAAACAGAACTTAAAAGCCACTGAATTGTCCCAGACATAGTCTTTCTTATGCAAGCTTTGATGTACATGAGAGGTATAAAACTGCATCAAAAGGTCTTGATTTATGTGTACTGTGGAAGTTGATTGGACCAGCAGTTCTCTCAAGGTTGCTCACATGAAAAGGCAAAGCCCACAGCTGCATTAAAATATCCTGTTCTCTTTGGAATAAAACGCCAATGTGTCTGTGGTGGTGTCTATCTAATAAAAGAAAGCTCTTTGGGATGTAAAGGTAGTATTTGAAAAAAAAATTTTCAGTTATATTTTTGTGACTAAATAACAGGGTCATTTGTACTGAATCATTTCCTAAAACTGACAAGGAAAAAAAACTTAATTTCAAATTTTAATTAAATAGATTCAATATTTCATGGGGGAAAGTGAAAATTTGACCATGTTCCCATCCACGTACCTTCTGCTTTGTTTCTCATGTACTTGCTTAGCCAAGAGAGTGAATATGTATATGTATGGACTATATCTGAGTAAATACCGGTATATAAGTTATGAGAGTCTGACAGACAGGCAGCAAGGTATCTAATAAACCAGAAAAAAAATCAGGAAACAACACACTCATGTCACAATTTGATTCACCTTTTTAAATGTGTAATGTTAACCACTTACACTATTAAATAATAAAACTGACTATAATGGACTGTTATCAAACTAAAATTATCTATATATCTATATTTTAGACATAAATACATGATATTCCATACACAATATAAATACAGATTGTATATACCCAATATTGAATGCACCACCATGACAGTATAACTGATAATAACATTTACTAGATGCAATATTAAATGGCAATATTTTCACCTAAATGATGAGGATACTTTATCCAGTAGAAGAATTTTTCTTTTTTTTTTTTTTTTTACAGTGCATGATATCTTTGTTACACGCAACTGCTTACATGTAATAAATGCTGAACACCTTGTCACTTAAAAGTAGAGCTATTAGCCTGAACGGGTTAATAACTCATTTCAATACCTGTGCCTTGACCTCTGTAACAATCACAATGTCACAGTGAAGTGGCTTGATGGATAGACTCTGCTACATACTCCAGATTCACTCCATTGATTGCACTCACATTTAGGCAGCCATTTGGTAGAAGGTAGACATGCTTTGAATTCGCCAAGAATTCCACCTGTGGGCCTAAATGAAAAAAAAAAAAGTATGTGTGTATATCTATCTATCTATCTATCTATCTATCTAACTCTCCCTGGGTGGTCTCATCCCTTTTCCCACGCTCGGGCCCTCTATATATTCTCTCTCTCTCTCTCTATATAAAGTCCAAGTCAAGTCCCAAGTCTGAGTCCATTTTATCAAGTAGAGTCTCAGTTCGTCAAAATAGTGACTCGAGTCCAAATCACAACTTGCAAGTCGCCAGCTCTGTATATACATCACAGTTGTTATGCGTTACATTTAAAATAAACTCTTGTCAATCAACGTAGTGACCAAATGGATTCATGCAGAGAGTTAAACACATAAAATCTGTTGAGGCTGCTACACAATATAAATAAAATATGAAATGTTGTAATAGCTGTAATAAATGTAATGTGTAGCTCAGTAAGAAGACTGCCTTGTCCAGTATGTTTAAATTTCTTACCACTTAATCCAATACAGCTGAATAGCCCTTGCTGTGTAGTGAGATGGTCCCAAATGCCTGGACATCCCAAATGCCTCAGTCTTTCTTTCAAAACTTGTCGGATCAACATGCACCTTTCAACAATGCATTTTATCTCCTCTTGCCTGTTAAACAAAGACAAAAGAAAAATGTGTTAATAAAATCTAGTGGTTCAAATTGATGAGTAACATAATATATAGAGTACCAGTAATTGTATTTAAATAATGGGGAATAATAGCTGCTCTCTGTGATCTTCAAGGACTATTCAATCAAATTCATACACTTACCACTCAACAAAATGGGCTGGATTACTGAGAATAGTGGCAACAATATGTGCACCCATCACAGAAGGCTGAGCCCACAAAGATTTCACAATCTCCTTAGCACGACACTGCTTTTTATTCAGAAGAGAGTTGTCTTTTAAAACGCACAAAAGATGACCGACAGCCTCACCTGGTAAAGAAAAGAATAGTTATGAAATAAATCAGTAGCTCTATAAGATTCTTATTTTGTTTATCCTGCATACAGAAAAGCCTGCCTCCAGGGTGTAATGATGTTGATTTGGTATGTCAGATACAATTTCACAAATGTTATGCGATTCATGCTTGTATGCATTTTTAAATTTACATATGCACTAATAAAAAAATAATGTTACTGTTTCTACAGATAGATTACGGGGTGCATAATAGAAAAGGTCAATAAAAGAAACAGGACAGGGAAAATAAGGTAATTTAAGTCTTTTCCCTTCTTACATGCTTTTTCAGGGGAGATATTCAGAGTAACCATTGCAATGTAATGATATTCTGTCAATTTTCTACCGTATTGTCCGAAACAGTGGGAGAACGACTGTGCACAGATGAGCTCCATCCCCAGTGCTGCACACTTCTGAATGGGCCTTGAATCGCGCCCCAAATCCCCAGTACTGAGAGCTTGTACGGGCAGTAGAAAGAAAGGAAACAGCTTGCGCCTCTGCCGGGATATGTACAATAATGGTGACTTGAACTGTGTCATTGGGTGTTCTTTTCATAAATGTAACTAATCTACCTTAATGATTTGTGTAATAACATCCCATTGATTTTCAGTAAGGTCTGCTCCGGTCGGGTAGTGGCCAGATACAGACAGAACCACAACACTTTCCTGTGAAGCTCTCTCCAGATCCTCCACAAGCTTGTCCAAACAAACACCACGCTGCTTATCATCCCAGTAGTAATACTGGCGGATATCGTGGATGCCTGCTGCCTCAAAGATACTAGCCAATGAGCCTGCAGGAGGGATCAAGATAACATATTAGACACACACACAGACTCACAAAGGGAAGCAAACCCCAAGAAACTCCAAACTTTTAACTACACTAGGCTGTTAAACAATGTTTACTCTTGAAGCTGTTGAATAACACCGGTAAATTATGCATTCTGAGCCAGACCTCTATTTATAAATAAATGTTTAATATGTTTTATTAATATATTCTTATTTATCAATCTGCATTCATATAACTCCTTAAATTAAGTTTTTTGTTCTGTTTTTTGTTTTTTTTTTTTTTTTTCTTAAAGGAAGAAATTGACAGAAGACAATATTTTGTAATCATTCTGAAACCTATGGATAATGGATCTATATTCAGATACTGTATGTATTATTTTTGGCCACTGCCTATTTGTTTCCTCTACTTAAATTAACATAATAAACTAAATAAAGGGACAGGACATGAGAATAATATGAGACAATATATCAATAGAGAAAGAGACATCATTTGAAATCAAGATGCCCTAAAAGCATGGCATCATGTAATTCCCACTGCTCTGTAACATGGCTCTGCAGACAAAATATATTAGTAGTCTGTGTGTTTTTGAATAAATGATCACTGGAATATTAAAGTGAATGACTCATGTCCACATAGTTGCTGAGACTCTTACAAAGAGCAGGTAGTTACCATCACAAGGGACAGACAGGTACACTTGCCCTGACCAAGAAGTGTTTTCAAACCAGTCTCTTAAGAGTTCAGCTCCCAGACGCACAGCGGCATTAAAACCAGGAGTTTGGACCTCCAAGACCTGCATCAGAAAATGTATTTTTCTGGTAAATATAGAGCAGCACTAATAATAATAATACACACACACAGAACAAACAAAGTACCCTGCTCTCCAGTAATGGCTTCAAACTCCTCCCCAAGGTAACTTTTGTGACTTGCCTGGTAAATTCTGTCAGACCAAGAGGTGATGGGTACTCTGGACAAAGTGTCGGGTCTGTACTTAACTGCTGCTTTATTTTACTGACTAGTCGCAGTTCAATTGTTTGCCCATCCTCGCCAAAATACTCTGTGGAAAGGAATAAAAATACTGTAGTATGTCCCAACTACTGAAAAAAAAAAAAAAAAAAGTTCTGTATGTACTTTGGCCTTATGCTGTCTATGAATGATTTGTAGTATGATTCATTCGGCTAGTGAATATGTGTTGATTGACAATAAACCATATTATAACAGTAATAAATGCTTTAATTTAGTCTCAATTTTGTCTTTAAACTAGCCTGTCATATTCATAAGAAAGGGGCATGGTGCTCTGGTATAGAAATTGATCATTATTCATTATTCTGAGTTTGTATCACTTAACAAGGCTTCGGAAATTGATTATTTTCCTTTTTCATTTCCTTCCATAGCTACAGTACGTCAGCCTTTATTGTAAGTTTTGTCAATAAAGTTTAGAGAGATAAATTCCACTTCCTGTATAGTTTAGCTAGCAAGTCATCATTAGCCAAATGAACACAAGTCAGGTTCGTGTTTGTCCACTTTTAATTGCTTGTTTTCTACCCTCAACAGAATGATCAAAGGTAGATTAGTGGGTTTATAACATCCACAGAACTAAATCACTCCATCCTGCTCCCAGACCACGGCCCAGTCCTGCACTTACCGCGTCCTGCCAGGTAAACTTTGCGTGCTTCAGTGTCTTTCCTAAATGCGGACAACAGTCTCGTTTCAGGCTGCTCCGTGCTGTTGACATGACCTCCAGCTCCTTGGTTGTGGTCTTCATTTTGGCTGTTCTCGTTCTTTTCAGGACAACTGCTGTTACGACTCATCTCCAACATAGGCAGCAAAATCAGCAGCTATGTGCCTGCTTCACGCAGCCTTTTGTTTAGGCGCTGTTACCCGGGAAACCACACGCGTTTAGAACACTGTCTCCAGGCAACCGCGATGGAGGAGATTGTCCCTCGTTAATATAATGTCAAAGGAGGAACTGTATGTAAGATTTAGTTTTTAAATAACATAAACATGGCCTTACTGTGTCCCCAGAGATTCAAATCAAATACAGCTTTTAATGATATCAATATCAATTATAGTGCTAATTTACTTTTTAATTACAAAAACCCTAGATAGGTAATCCAGTTAGTTTAAACCCATTAAGACTCTCTCTGATCTGAATCCTTACTGCCTAAACCCCAGCGCCTGCAGCCAGTCATTAATTAATGCTAGGCCTAGTGCAGCCTCTGCAGCTCAGTGAGTGAATTCTGGAGGTTCTGAGCTTGCACATGAGGCTTGTCCATATCCTGAGAATAAGAAAAAGTTGCATTTGTCCCTTACATGCAGGTTAAGGCACTGGACACTTTAAAACTTTTTAAATAAATGAGTCATTATCCTGGTTAAAGGTGCGTATGTCTCACCAAGTACGGCCGAACCTTTTTGCACCTGCCTCCATATTGCTTTGTATGGCACCTTGACTGATAAAAACGATTTGTCTGAAAACATCAAACAGCAACAAAGTGACAGTCGCATGCATTTATTGTGTATTAAATAAAAGCAAAGCCTTTGTCTATCCAAAAAAACGGTCAGTAGGGGGACCTGTCCCTCTTTTTGTTGTCCTGCACAGCCATTTAAGCTTCTGTCCATCATCCCACTTATTTAGAGAATGTTCCACTTTTTCATTGATGCCACGTGAATGTATGCATGATAATATCTTTAATGGCCGTCAGGGTTATATTGGAACTTGAGTGTCATGTGAAAATCATAGGGTGTTTTTGCTGTTATTATCTATGATCTTAAATCTCCAAATCTCACCATATTTAACTACATCTCCCTCTTTTCCTAAAATTTGAGGTGGACAGCAAAACACAAGAAGAAGAAAGTGGACCATGGCAGTCTGAATTGGACCTATTATAACTTTATTTTTTGTTTAAATATGGTTCAAACTCTTGGATAGTCATACCATAGAAAGCCCTTCTTCACAGGATTTAGGTTTATGGTTTAAGTGCTCTAGTAACAGCAATTTCCTAAGGAGACAGGAAAAAACCCTTTAGATCAGTGCATGTATAATAAAGTCATGGTTACAAATGACTGCACTAGATGGCAGTAGATGGCTAAAACATACAATTAAGGAAGTAAAAAGACTATTATAGCTGATGTAATCTCATTACACCTGTTTTTATTTTTATTCTTTCTCAAAATTGCCCTGGTGATACTTGAAATTAGAGTATTTTCACAATCATTTATCATGTTGTTTATGTGTCAAATGGGAACTAATGAAAGTGTCTGAAAACGCAGCATGTTCCAACAATAGGAGAGTATCGGTCTGTTTGTGATGGACGTTTCCTTGTGCAGATATCTATAGAGGAAAGGGCGTTTAGAGAAACACTTTATTTCAATTAGAAAAGAACATCATTCATTCATTTGTCATTTAATTAAACTTTGTGTTCTTCAGGTTGATGGATTTTCCTTCCTTTTCACTTACAGATGCAGCTGTTGCTATGTGATGTGCTTATCTGTATTTGCCCAGTTGTGCGATAGTAAATTGCACGCAACAAAAGTGTATTCAGATACACCAAGACACACAATATATCAATGAACATATAATCAAGGAACATCCCAGACAAGAAAAAAAGTAAATGTAGTCCTTAAAAATGACTATGTGTAAGTATACAGTCACTTGAGCACAATGCTATTGCTTTGCCTGAAATGTTCCACAGTAAAACGGTGGCAGGTGGCGCCACCAGGTCATGTTACTAATCTCATCTATGGAGAGATGATTTCTCAGAGTAAAAAATCTTGTTTTGGAGTGATTAATAAAGAGTAATAGCAAATCTGTAATCAAATAAATTTGGTGGAACATTATAAGTATTAGGCAAAGCAATATCATCTCTATGGAGACAAGCAGGTCGTGTACGCTCCTCCAGCAACACATTTTAAAGTCTTTACTCTCAGATATAGTGCCTGTACTAGTATTACAATAACCACTTGTAGCATTGGGTCACGCTGTATTTCACCCAAAACTTGTACATTTTAATACAATGTGTCAAGAATCCTTAAATTTACTGACTCATTACTGATTGTCCAAATCTTATAATGGGACCTCCCTCATTACACAATGAATAAAGAATACAAAATATTCATAATAAAAACACCAACCTCTATATCAACTTTTGTTGACTCCAAAGAACAGTGTTACTTCAGACATTGTGTCCAAGCACCAACCCGGAGACTCCTTATTAACTTACCCTGCTTTTATTGGATCAAAGTGGTCTGAATTGAGCTGTGAAGTTTACTGTTTGTCTACAATGCCCTGAAGAAAATTGACAGTGATACAAATAAGGCCGGTGTCATCTGAGGACACGCTGTTAGCACAGGAAGACCAGGGAACAGTTGTTTAATTAACGTCTTTAGAAGCAATGTTCATGCCTGCTTTCCACTGGCAAGATGAGTAATTTCTGTATTAGACTTAATTGAACAATATTCTAATCATGATGAAAACCAAAAGATGTTGGAGTTGAGCTGTCCTTTCCCCTTCTTTCCCATGTTTAAACCACCTACTCTGTTTTTCACTGTGGTGACTGTAGACTCAATCACTAATGTTTTATGTTTGGAATATAAAGTGGTTTATTTTAGTGTTCCTATTGGGAGCCTGTATCTTATCAACATTCCCCCTCGAAAGTGGCGGTTTCTGTAAAATAATGTTTTGCTTTGGTTCCAATCTAGTTGCGTTTACAAAAACGTTGTAGGAATGAGCTGATAAGCTTAGACTTTAACTTGAGACAGGATATCTCCCATCTCAAGTTGTTGGGCTGATATACTGCATTATTTTAGTGGTCTCAAAAGCAAGATCTATGTTTCACAGTTTCCAAGGAACAATGTTGATCAGGGTCAGATGCATTGTTGACCCCGATCAACATTGTTCCTTGGAAGATATAAAGTTATACAGCCTATAATCCATTGGAGCTCAAGTTTTCACTTGAGATTCTTATGAAAATGTCCAAAACATAATACAGGAGTTATTTTTTATTTCAGTTGTTTTCAATGTCAATGCAACACTGATGCCAGTTCTATTCAAACCAATGATGAATTATGTAAAATGTTTCATTTACAATACAATACAATATTTTTTCTGTTTTTGTGACAGAACTTCATCTTGTAGTAAGCATTATTTGGCAGTTTTACTGTACCTTTGGAGATTTACTGCTTTTACAGCCTGTCTCTCTGAAAATAAATATCCATAGCCATTGTACTGTATGTTATAACAGAGACTTTAGGACTCATACAAAACATGAAATGAAAAAATGATTGTGCGGATACAGAGTTATGGCTCAAAAGATTACGAAGATTAAGACTGGATTTAAATACATGAAGGCACAGTTTATTTTTCAACATTTGTGTCAGATGCTTCCCATCCGTCTGCTTTGGTTTCGTCAACAAGTCATAAATAACAATACTATAACAGTCAGACATTTGTAAAGCCTTTTATTCTCACGATATTTAAAAATTCTTCCTAGATTCACCTTGTTTCAGGTTTAGTCAGGTTTGTTTCCAGATTTAGTCAGCTGGTTTAAGGCTTGTCATGTGCTAAGTGCGTTCAGCAGATAGGCGCTCCTCTTTTCTTCAGGACATCCTTAGTGTTTTGCTAGTGGCCATGAAGTAACCATTAAAGGATTCATGTTTCTTTAAACACCGTCCTCATTCATCCACTTCTTGTAAAGTAAAGCTGCGAAGAGAAAGAAATGTGTTTTACTAATACAATTAACCAGAAAAGATTTAAACAATGTATCTTATTATAAGTTACAATTATGCTATTAGATTCTATTTAATTAATTTAATAGCATGTCATGCAGCCAACAACATGATGCTCACAAAAAAAGGAGGCGTAACGTAGCCCTGGCAACCTGGCACTGGCAACCTGGCAGACACCAAATTGATATGTGCGGCACTTTGGAGTTGAGTTCTAACCCTGCTGGCCAACCAAAACCACACACTTTGACAAAACTCTATAAAGACGTGTGAGTCAGGAACTGTATCCTGTGTTCCCAGTTTCAGATAGGCATGATTGAGAGGTGGATTACCCAATCAGAAACACATGGTCCATTCAGGTAAAAAAAAAGGCAGTTTGTGAATAAAAATGGGGAAACTAGGAAACAGCACATATTTCTGCAAACTAAACAATCTAAGCACCAAACTTTTATTTATTTCAGGTTAAGTTATATAAGTTATATATTTTGTTCTGAATAATTTGAGCTTTCAAATCGTCTTCTGCTTTTGAGATACACGTGTCACAAAGTAGCTTCTGTGATTGGACTGCCCCAAGTTAGGACAGTTGTTTTGTCCTTTTTGTTCTGGTGTCAGACCCTGCATTCAAACAGATTGTAGGGGGGACTGGCTGATCAGGCAACACTGCAGGAATTCGTCTGGCTTCGCTAATGGCACTAACAAAAGTTCTAAAAAGTACCTCTACGACCTGAACAATATATTTGACCCAAACTGTACTCAAAACATACAATACAGAGACGTACTTGTAAACTGCATTGCTCTCAGACTCCTGCTAACTCATTCTATTCATTCTCCTATCTGCAGAGGTTTATATAAATCCTTATATTAAAACACACAAATCAGCTAATAAAAACTAAGACACCACAGGCCAATCCATTGCCTATTCAACTGAAGACTTACAGCACTGCATTTGTTTGAAGTAATTGAAAACTTTTGGCTGCAATATGCAGAATGCTTAAGTGTCCTTCATTCACTGGCCCTTCTCTCTCTCCAAACAAAACAGGAATCTGATGCTATCACTGCTTTGAACATGTCTACACAGGAGGATGTATAGATGACTAGGAAAAGATCCTGAGCTTGAACAAAACAACTGGAAGGCAAGAGCCTCTACAGCTGAAGGTGATATATTTATATTGTTGCATATTTTTCCCACACTTTTGTATTGGTATTACATTGGTATGTTTGCAGTACATTCTCTGCAGACACTGTCCCATGCAATGTAAATAGAAATCACTTTAACTTTGAGTTTTAAATGTCAAGCCAAAATGTTTTGATTCCTCTTCCAAAATTATTATTTATTATTTATTAATTATTATTAATTTATGACCAGATTATTGTCTGCAATAAAGGAAACTAAAGACTCTTTAGCTGTAGTTCCCAAAATATAGCTTCAGGTAAATATCCATGTAAAGACCAAGATTCAGTGTAAGTGTTCCTGAATTGCAGCTGAAGCTTAGAGGTTTCTCACAGGACAGTTCCTCAGTGTTTGGTTTTATCCTGCTGCCTGCTTCATGCTCTCTTGGGCTTGATTTCTGCCTGAGCATACTAAAAGCACATTATAGGCGCCGGGGAGGCAAAGTTAGTTCAGAAAGATCCCAGACTCCACGACAGCACAGGAAAAAAAGCATTAGCACCAGCCGGACCCCTCCTCAAACACAATCAAAACATCAGTTTGCCTAATGTGGGCCTAATCATATGCTTACTGCAGCGCCGTAACCTATTACGCCAGTATGCAGAGTGCTCTGAATGTACTGCTAGACGTCAACATGACAGTAAAGCTAATGCCTAAAGCAATACATAAAAGGTCAATGTTTTTTCAGATGTCATTGGGAACATCTATAGGACCAGAAAACATGGCAATAGTGGTTAGTTCAAAGTTTATGACAAAACAGAGTTGACACTGCCCTTATAGAGATGATTAACAGCAGTTGTCTTCAAAGTCCCATGCTGTACTAAAAGCCACAAACACAAAAGCTAAGATAGTAAAACTAAGTAAATCATTTAAATTACAGTACACTGGTTCATTGGTGGTGTTCTGTGTTACTTGGAAGTCTTTGCGGTTCTTATTTAACTTCCTGTTGTAATAGCCCAGCGCAAACATCAAAAAAAAATAAGGGTTTACAAAAATGCCGTGGGACAACTCGACAAGCTGCTGGGTCACTACTGTTACATATGCACAACAGTATGATAAATGTATCTTAAAGTCTCCAGTGCTCATTAGGTAACACAGTTTCAATCTCTATTGAGGATTTATTTGTTGGGCCCTGGCATTGAGCAGTTCTGGTCCTGCTTATGTCTTGGTTTGATCCTGGTAATGTTTAACATAATGATTGTATCAGTAATTGTTAGTAATCAGTAATCAGTTAATGTTATGTTTGTTAAGGCTATGAGAAATGTTTTTGAATCATATTTCTGACACCATGTCAAATATTTGGAATACATATTAACTGATAACAGATAAAACACTGGCATCAAATTAGCATACATTCCTTGTATCAGTTTTAGTTCCAGCACATTTGCAGATTTTGCAAAGTGTTTCTCAGTGCATTAGCAGAGATCAGACAGGTTTAGGTCAGATACCATTACATCCATTTTCCATAAAGGGGGCACCGCTTTTTCTGACCCATCAAACTCTGTGCTGAAATAGAATTTATCAGCTATCACCTATTTGCCCTGACAATGTCATACAGCAAGTGTTTTTCAAATAGAAACTGTGCACATTTATGCAGATTACATTTGAACCTTTTAGCCATGGTTTTACTTTTACTTGAATAATATTGTTTCAGAGTGTATTTAGGCTGTATACACAATGATTTAATTGTTAGCTAGCTACTGTCCTGAGCTTTAACAGTAGCCATTCTTGTATAATAATAACAATTTTGAGACATCTGAGATCTGAGCAAAGCGAACTTCTGTCTATTCATCCATTCAGCTGCTTGCTTGGCTGAGTCTCAGTCATAGACTACAGTCTATGGTCTCAGTCCAATGAAATAAAATTTTCCTAAACTCCTAATCTTGGATCAAGTGTGCTAAGAGCTCACTCTGCGCATAACACAGTAATACTTTTATATACATGTTTGAAGAGGTACGAAGACCCGAAAGGCAGGTCATTGGATTTTGTGATTTACTGTCTATATTCAAGTAGTTGTACATGAGGAAGTATTTGATAACAGTTCTATAATATAATTTACTTGACATATATCCCTGTATATATATGCTTAGCGTTTATAACAGGGATTACACATTATGCAGTAGGTATGGTAGGCTATTCACCTTAATTAATTACTTAACTACATGTTGAATCTTTCCTCTTCTGCCCTTCTTTTAAGTTAACATGTAATTAGTGTCTCTTAGAAAAGAACACACTGGAGGACAAAAGTATTCTTGCAAGACAATAACTACACAAATATGACAACAATAGATCTACATTCGTCTGACTTTGCATTAGGCAAATCTTTGTTCTGTAGAAAGTGCATACGTGACAGAGGCTGGAGGCTGAACCAGTGTTGATGAGGGCACCTGTAGTAGGCCTGTATTGTCTAGTATTTTATGAAATTGATATCCAGGTTGGTGCTCTTTTCCTAGCAACCTAATGTTTTTATTACTCCTAATGATAAGTTGGAGTTTAATTAATTTTTATTGGCATTTAGAAATGACTTTTTTAATCATTTAAAACCTCACAGTGCACTAGTACACACCTGAATGCTCAAATCAGTTTCTATCTCATTTTACACAAATCATACTTTCTCCCAAACAGCACAACACAAAAGTAAATCAGTACAAGTTTGATTTAGTGTCTGACTGACAGTATTTGGTCATGATGCTTGACTTTTCCTGTTGCGGCTGCTCCCACTTAACATCAATAATCCAGCTCAAAGTACTTCCCTGAACCCACCGAGCTTTCCCCATGGCTGATTTACAACCCAGCTAACCGCTCACCTTTTAAGGAAGACTTTTATAAGCTCTTAAATATCTCACGTTTTTATAGCTCTCATTGATTATGTCTGCAGGGTGAAGCCATGCAGACAAGAAATTCATGTCAAGAAAGAGAAAAGGAAACATTGAGAGCTGTGTCAATATTTAAAATGAAATATTTGCCTGGAATAAAAGTAGGTTACTCATGGGAAATAGAAAAGGTGAGGTTAGGATTCTACTCCCAAAATAGAAAAAATGTATTAAGATATAATAAGATCATTTAAATGTATACAGCATATGCCTTTTTAAAAATTACCATATTGTTTATTATAAATGCATACAGGCTGATCTGAGTATTCTGTTTTTGACTATTAACAATATATGCTGCTAGTGGATTTTCTTCAGTTTTTCAATTTTTAAGAAGGCATTTTAAATTTAGAAAGTGCAACACATGAATGTACACTTTGTATTTGTTCCAGATGTTATCTTGAATTATAAGGCTAATATTAAACTGTCCCATTGCAGGTTAACCTGATGCATTTCAAGCATCCTGATTGGCTGAGGCCTAAGAAGCTCCCTCCCCTGGTGGCCGTGGTGTCTCTGTGTGTAGTTGATAAAAAATTATCAGTATTGCAGGATGATGGGCTGGGCACACTGAGGCCGTCTGACAGGCGCGCACACTGCACTTAGTGGAAACAACTTGTTCTGTGAATTGAAATGTTACAGTGTGCTGGCTGATTGAGATTAATGATATGCATTGTTGACTACACTAGCCTGAAATATTACTCCACAGATTACCAACAATATGTTTATAATGGGAGACAGACATGTGTTATTCTTCCTGCTCTGACATCAGCAGGATTATAAAGGTGATTGTAGGTAACACAGAAAAAGTACATAATCTAGATGTTTATTTCCTCTGGGACAGAAATACGGCTCTTAAATTTCACTTTTCGTTTGGTAATCCTGACACTGGCACAGCTGCTAGGGCAGCAGGCATGGCTATTTTTTTTTTTTTTTTTTTTTACAAAACTGTTCCTCTCAATTTATTTCACAGATGGCCCAACACAAAGATGTACAAAGAAAATGTCCAAATATGGACTTCCAACATGAATAAGTCACTTTGCAAAACATGACATTAAATATTTGATTGTTCATAATTACATAAAACAGTACATTTTGTACTGAAAATTTGGTAGATTTTGGCTTTAGGTACTATAACTCAATATGAAAGGTACAAATATATTTCCTTTTTTTTAAATGGTGTTGTCTTTTTATATACTTTCTCAGGAGTCAGTGGCCTAATCATGGACTCAACAGTTTTGGAGATATTGTGTTACTGGACATGGATAGCACCATTCAAAACTATTTACCTTTATATACATTAATTAAAATGGAATTAAATAAAATGTAAGAAAGTGAATTACAATTGTAATTGCTAGATTTATTTAACATAGATTATTATATAGTATTTGGTAAATCTTACCATGACGTTCCTGGCTCTGATATATTACTGTACTGTGTGTTCCCGTTAGACTGTGGAGGACCAGCTGATGCCTCTTCACTCCGGTAGCTACCCAGTGTGCTGGCTAGGCTCTGAGTGCCCTCTGTCATTCCATTGGGAGGTTTCTGGAAGGTACGAGTATTGCCCGTCTCTGCCTCCCAAAGAAAACAAGGGCAGCGAGTCTGAAGCTCTTTATATAAAGAGTTGAGCCATAACGTGGACAGCCAGGGGCAACCCAGCAAGTTCTTAAAAGCAGTTCGAAACTCTGGGCTCCTGCAGTAAATAATGGGATTGAGGCCTGAGTTGATGTAGCCAAACCAGTTCAGGAGTCTGAAGGTCCAATCTGGGATGCCTCTGTAAAACACATTGATAATGTTGGCCACAAAGAAGGGCAGCCAGCAGACAGTAAAAGTCCCCATGATGATACCTAAAGTCTTGAGCGCCTTGTGCTCCTTCACCAGCATCAGC
>JAIEZT010000012.1:7811899-7894399 GCA_019594935.1 Periophthalmus modestus | reverse complement strand
CGATGCAGCATGTTGGAAAACTGATAAAATTGTTCGATTCTTTTTAGCTTGATTTCATAGTTTGAATTCCTGTAACTTCCATACATCACATGCTACAAATGCCTTTTCTGAGTTTGTTTGCTTGAGCTTTTCCCTCTTTGCACAGGAAACGCACCATTACATGCAGAAGCTAATCAACAGTGCTTCCACTCAAAGAAAGGAGTGGGAGCAAACAAAACTTCAGACTCACAGTGACAAACAACTGCTACACAATATTTTTCATTTCTAACCAGATTCTACCGTGCACATTTTTAAGAATGTTTTTTTTAATCATATCACTTTTTAAAAACTGTATTATGTCAAGGCCTTTTCTTGACTAAAATCTTTATTTGAAGCCGTAGCCATAAAATTTGAAACATACATATTTGAAGTTGTCTGTCTGGATAAAGTATGATCTGAATGTGGACCCTAAATCTTTGTGATCTACATGCATTTTATGCTCTTTTATTGAATATAAAAAAAAATAAAAACTGATATCTCCATTTATCATTGTGAAGCACTCCAACAGCAACAGTACTGTACCAAACACATGAAGTAATACACATATGGTCTAAATTGAAATTACACAAGAACATTCCCCAAAGCACTTCCCCTGCCTGAGCATATGCAGAGGTGAGAGAAACCCACTTTAAGCACGGGGGGATTGGGCCTTCAGCCGCTAACATGTTGTGGGTAAATCTGGCCCATTACACAGTGAGTGGAACCACATGCTGGGCCTCTGAAGATTCTTCATGGGGGCTTTGTGCAGGGAACACATATGGAGAGTATGAATACTCCAGAGACAAGTCCCCAGAACCAATGTCAGGCTATTTTTGAGGACGTATTTTAATTGAATTTCCAAAAGCACCCTGAAAGTGCTGTGACATTTTCCTTAGCTGTTTGTTATCCATTATTGCACATACACTAGGGATGGGACGATATACGATAATATCGTGAATCACAATTTATTTTGGTCACGATAATCGTTACTCTAAATTTTATATCGTCCCATCCCTAATATACACACATTAATATATTTTCTGGTGTGCCCATGTGATATCTATGTCCTCTTTCACTTTCAGTATAAAGCCATAATAATCCATCCAAATCATCCATGTGTTTAAGATGTATGGGTTGATTGGTGTTGATGGGTATGATTCACTTTCCTCTAAAGTCAACATGTCTTTATGGGGTTTCATTAGACATTTATTCCCTTGACAATATTTTTCGTAGCTTATTTTAACTCATATGCTTATTTTAAGCAAGTTCCTAGTTTGTGAATTTTGTTCATTGACAATGACAATAAAATGTATTCTGATTCCGATTTTGATTCTGAATAGAGTACAATGAAAAGAACTGAACACAAAGGGACTCACAGTCTATTCAATTGACATGATTGTACTTTTTTGTCTGTGTGAAAACCAAATGTACGTGAAATGTTAAAAGCAAGACCAAGGAATTGATGGCATTTTGTGGGAGTATTTTCAGTCTGCAGTGGTGAGTTTTATCAAAAGTGGACTATTGGATTATTATTATTTAGAAACTTGTATTTGGCAGATTGTCACAATGTTATGCCTAATAGGTGTACTGCCAAGCCCACATCTTGTTGGGAAAGTTTTCAAAGCTAATGCACTACTGTGACAGCACATTGTAAATCATTGTCTAATTGGATGAGGTAAACACTCACTAAACATATGTTATTTCTTTCTCATCTTAAGCTTTTACGGCCATCTGGGAAATGACCCCACACAGTGGGTGAACAGGAGCAGGTGCTTAAGAGGTGGCGAGTTTGTGAGGACCATTATGCCATGTAACGCGGTCAAGAGGTGAGCTATAAATTTGTGTCCCCAGTCTGACTTTATATCTGTGTGGTAATAATAAGTGAGTTTGGACTAAATCTTTGGTGAAAATGGCTCTTTATCGGTCCTGGTGCCAATGTTGAAACAAGCTGAACAACAATTTCTATTTTAGACCAAAATAGCTTTCAGCCACCAGTAGAAAGAATCAGGCTAATAATGTGGTGCACCTGTTCAGCTTCACCTGTTTGATTGGGAATGGTGAGTGGTGATAGCTGTGTCAAAACAAAGGGAATGTGATGGAAAACATGTCACCAAACAGGCACAAGTGAGTGGTCAGAGATAAGTGTTGGAAGTCAGAGAACTGGAATAAGAATATGTTCTCCTGGCAAAAAAAAACATTTTTCAGTGTATTCAGACAGAAGTTACAAGTGCACCCTAAGTGCTTTTGTTGAGATTCAGTATTGACTTTGCAACACAGGACATGCAGGCTTCACCCAGAGCGACTGAGTGATGGCTAAAGATGTCTATTAAAGAAGACATATTGTGCTTTTGTCTGCCATTACAATCTATGATACCTGTGGATAGCTGCAGATGGCAGTGGAGTTTTGTTTCATTTGTGCCAAAATGGCTACGCAACCCCACTGAATCCTATGTGTATCACTGATTAAGAAAATAAAATTGAAAACGAAGTAAGTACAAAGCAGTGGGCGTATACCGGTGGGGGTGAAAATGGGGGTAGATCGGAGGAACGATATGGTGAATGCAAAATAATAAAGATTACTCAAACATGCACAACTTCAAGGGGGTAAATGAGAATGGGAACAGCTGTCTATGCTCTCCTGTAGGGCTGCTTGATTATGGAAAAAATATAATCTTAATTATTTGGCTCATGATGTAAAAAATAATTATTAAAATAGTTATTTCTACATTGCCAAAATAAACCTGCAGAGAAAGTATAGACCTTTTATATTTGATTGGTAATGTTTTGTGACACTGTTTATTTCATATAAAACAGATAAATGGCTTTGCTCCAGGTTTGAGGGGCTGAATGAGCTCAATATCATTCTGAACTTAAGATAATTAATTGTATTTTCAATTACAACATTTTTGTAATTGCATAGAGCAACAATGGATTTTAAATTTGATCAGTTGTACAGCACCACTTTCTAGTTTGTTTTTGTCCAATATGCAAGGTAAATCAAGTGAACCTACATGAGTACACAGTAGATGGTAAAATATACAATTGTAACCAATGCATTTTTATCATGGCATATTTCTCAAGTTGCATAGCAGATACAATTTGAACTTTGCACTGGCCAGTTTAATAGAGCTGCCATCTTCTCCACTTAAGTAGTGTGCATTACTTGGGAATGCATTAACCGCTGCCACTCTTTCTGTCCTGGTTTAATTCTCCAAACATTAGTGAAAAACGAGACATTCTGCAGACCTCACCTGCACAGATGTTTACACACACTCAAAGGAGGAGATATATACCTCATTTTCCAGACTAATGTCAAGAGTCTAGCCCAGTCCAAGCATTTAGGCATTCATAAACAAACTGCACCACCCATTTGTACTGACTGCGTGACGTCCTGGTCGAAAACGCCTGTCAATCTACATTTTTTTTTAAAAATAATAATGAGTTTATAAACAGTCCTTATTTGGTCTCACAGAACTGCTTTTGACTGCCCTGTATCCAAAGTCGCAAATGTTTCCAGCCGCTTGCTGTACCCAGGAGTGTGCAGTGTCTCAAGGTGGCTCATTGTATCTTGATGTGGACCCACCTCCTGCTTTAAGTGGCCTCATTACACTTCAAGTAGTTTTTTGTATTTGTCAAGGCTTAGAAATTTGCAATGTGAAAAGGCAGTTTTTTTCATGAAATATGTGCACAAACTTTTAACAATAGATCTTTTCAATCAAGTGATGTTGGAAAAAATTTATTATTGTTATATCACTGTATCCCCCTGAGGCATTTCACAAAAAAATAACCTTTTTTGGGTGGGCGAGTAGAAGAAAAACTGTACGATATAATATTATTTTCTCCAGAAATGAGCACAGTCACTTTGAATGTAGCTCTTGAGAAACTGCCATGGAAACACAATTTCAGCATCAATATTTAGACACAGTCACTGTAATTGGATTAGCCATGAGTGTGTGCGCAATGTATGATCATAATTTTATTACAGCTTTATGTCTGCTCTTTGGAGTACTATTACATGACAAACAAACAGTATCTAGAGTTTGTATAATAGGCTGATGAAGTCATCATATTATCAACATGTCTTTAGTGAAACTATGGTAGCACAGATTATCCATTTGAATAATATAATTTAATCTAGTTGTTGTAGCAAAACATCACGTATTACCTTTTCTGATGAAATAACACAAGTTCATCTTGGGAACAGCTGTTCACATCACTGTATTTATAGAAGTGAGTTTATGTTGCTTACATTTGTTGACATTTCCAATAGTTTGTGTGGGTGTTCGCTGCCTGTTCTTTTATTGATGGACAAACGCCAAACCCAAACAGCTCTGTTTTGTCTTTGCAGATAAGTGGATCTGTGATGACTGAGGTTGTGTTCACACGTTAGTGGCTCTGTGGACCAAACCCAGTGCGTACTAGATTTACTTCTGTTTACTTTACTTTTAGGTCTGTCCTGTTCACACACACCGTGCATCATTCACACCAAACACACATGTGCCGCATGAGTGGCCATCAGCTAATCACTGAACTTATTTCAATGATGACGTGCTTCAAGCGCAACATGTGTCATTGATATTATGTTGATCAAAATTACCTCCTCAGACAAATGTGTCAAACAACATCTCTCGGAGCAGCTCCACAGCTCTTACTGCGAGAGAATGCAACTGCTGTGTTCACACCGGCCCAAGCACACCGCTCTCGGAGCATATGCTCTTTTAGACTGACCTAAGTAGTGGCAGCGTGAAAAACGGCCTAAGTTGAATTACTACAATTCTGAAAATACACTTAAACTTATTCTGCAGTTAATGATCCACATACAAATATTAAAAAATAGTCACCCTGCAGGGAACTGTGACTCCAACGTAACCCGTGTTTTATGTTTTTGGAGAAATATCCAGAAATAATCAGATGATTCCGGTGTCAGAGCCGCTGCTGCCCACTTGGCGTTAAAGATATTGTAAACAGTGTTTATGAGTGTGCTGCAGAGGAAAAATACATGTTATCTTATGAAAATATGTATGTTATATTATCAGAGTGTGTTAGATGCCTAAAGAAGTTTTCCAAGCATTAGCATTTTCACATTTAATCTTGATAAACAGTGCGAGTGTTGTTTAGCCTTCGTTACCCTCAGTCTCAGTTTGTTTGTGTTCCCTTGTTAATTGCAGCCACCCAACATGGCCTTTTAAGGGCATTTTCTTTTTTTTAAACTCTAATTGCTCTTATTCTCGCCTATCACAGCTCCATCAAACAACACGGGTTCGGTGCAAAAACACAGTATTATTAGCACTGCAGAAAACACATCCATGTGGTGTCACTCTGCCAGTTTCTCAGCAACAGTTTCTCAGAGTGAACACGTGAAAATGTCAGACTAATGTAGAGCAGTAAAACTTCATTCATTCAATACATGTAACCTACTACTAAAAGCACAACTGTGTTTACCCAAAAGACAACATCTACCATACTTTAGTATTCAAAGAACCTTAGAGGAAATCAATTATTTTCAAGGATATGATAAACAACATTTAATCTACTTATTGACATCAAGGGTCTAAATTGAGAAAAGAGTATTGTTCTATACCCTGAAACTAGAAATTATTTTCTCATTTAGCTAACTGAAAGGAAGTTACTTAACACAAAACTCAGAACTGAAATTTGTATAAGGTCAAATATTAGTATCTGCTTTGAAATTTAAGCTCAGTATAAAGCAGTGAAAGGCAATATAAGAATCCATGCCACATGCCTCTTTATTTGCCTTTGAATGCACATGCTCTATCTCTTTATAATGAAATATTTCTTCATCTTCGAGACTACGTTTGAGGTCCTGCCCTTGGCGCCATGTAAAGCATATTGTAATAAGGCTTGACATTCTGATGACTGATAACACAGAGAAGAGGAAATGTAGGGAAGGGGATACTTAAGTGAATAATCCCACAGAGACAAGAGCAATATGCAGCCACTATGATTTATATCAATTGGGTTTCATTTCATAAGACTAACTGTGTGCACTTTTAGTATTTTAGGGCCACAGTATGTTTGATTGCCCTGTTGGTGATCACGCGGTGCTCCAGAGATGAAGTGATGATAGGGGGGAGGGAGGCATCTGTCTCGTTTTGTTCCGACATTCCAGTGTTGCACGCAAGTCCCTGAACACCCTCACCTCCTCAGCACTGGACATGTTAAGATTAGAACTTGCACCTTAGACATTGCCCACTTCTGATTCACTTAATCGGCATATGTTCAGGAATCCAGACTGACCAGTTAACTAGTAGAAGTAGACCAGATATTTTTAAGCACCTGCTTCCTTCTTCCTTCAAGTGGTATTTGAGTAGCTAATATTATATCTATTAAATATTCATTGACTTTTATAAGCAGATGATTTATATGGAATTTATATGGAAAATGTTATTATGTTGTTTGAAGTTAGATTATGAAAACATTTATGTGGAAGTGTCCAAAGTAAAATCCACTGTCATTCACGATATTAAGCAGTGAATTAGACTAAAGCATATGAAAAGTGTGTTACTATTGCTTTTTCCATCATTAACTTGCAGTGGAGGATGAAGTACTCAATTTTGTGACCTAAGTTGAAGTAAAAGTATCACATGAAGTAAAAGTATTAAAGTACCCATTTAAAAATGTACTTCAAGAGTAAAAAGTATTTAAAAGTATTTCACCCCAGTGTTGTTAATTTCTTAAAGTGGTCAATAGTGGTTTTGATTAAAAATGATTAATATTTTTGGTCAACAGTAGCAGTATGAATTAATTTCTTAATATTTCTCATGCATTTTGTGTATTTATTTTTGTTTGCTCAAAGCCGAAGCTTGAACTCGAAAACTTTAGTCAAGATGTTACCAACCAACATGGTAAAAATAACCTGTCAAATCACATGAAAAGTATTTTTTTACTTTTCAGTCCAGTTCAAAATGCAGAAGTGTAAAGTACCTGCTCTCAAATGTAGTGAAGTAGAAGTAAAAAGTACCCGCTTTAAAATGTACTTAAGTAAAGTAGATACCTAAAAATTGTGCTTAAGTATAGGACTTTACTACTTTTACTTTGTTGCCTTCTACCACTGTTAACTTGTTTCATTACAAAGCTTCTACTATAGTCAACACAGTGATGGAGCAGGAAGATGCATTGCAATCAAATCAAATGTACCCTGGAATAATTAAATAACTGGTTTCCTCTTATTATGTAAAAAATCAGATTTCTATGTAGCTGAATCCTCTGCAAACATGTTCTAAATGCATGGGATACTTTTGTTAGCAAAGCACTTCACATTCCAGTCTAGTCCCAGTCCAGTTAATGTTTCTGGACTTGTTAAAATACTGTGAGCATAATCCTAAAAAAAAATAGCTTTTTTTTTTTTTTTTTTGCCCATATTCAATAGCATTGCTCAGTAACACACGTTACAGACATGTTAAGTTTTATAGCCAAGATTTTTTGCCCTTTGACTTTTTATACACTCTTTCCTATGTTTTGTGCACAGAGAGGCATAGCATCAGGTAGTGGTATAGGTACATGAGAGACTGGAGAAGGTGAAGGAGGCCGCACTAGCGATAACAGTACTATGAAAACATGGGAGTTTTGGCTGTGATAGCATCTTGTTAGTCTGCTTCCTTTTTCGGAGTAACATTGTTGGCATTGCTAATGGTATATGTAGGCAGAGGACTGGCTTAGACCTGTCCATGACTTTAAAATAGAACCAGCCAGGTCCATGTTTGGTTGTTCCTTTCAAACGAGTTGCTAAAAAATGCAAACAGGACATGTCATCGCACAGGGGAAACCAATCCTCATCATGTGGGCAAAAAGACCAGCTAGGAAGGAGGAAGAGGAGTTCTTATCCCACAGTCATTAGAGGAGCACACAGCACAAAATAATTACCACATAAATGTGGCTTAGCAAATTCAAACTTTTCGTGACCCTGTTGTGCCATCAATCTTTCCAGGAAAACAAACATCACAATGCACATACACAGCTCATTTACTGCAGGCTGTTGAGCTGGTTTGAACATACCTCCAATACTCTCAGAACTGGAGCCAGGTCTTCTTTCTTATTATGTCTACACGAGTTCAGGAGCACAGATTAGATTAGATATCTGAAGCATTATAAAACCTGCTGCTTGTTAGGTTAATGGCTTAGATCTGATGGGAACACTAAAATAAAAAGGACAAGAGACAAAGAGAACTTAAAATCTTAAACTCAGCACATGCTCAAATGATTCCTTCAAGTAGCACCATGTAAGATTCCTGCTGATGGCCACACCACCTGAGACAGAAAGTTCAAACTAAACTTTTGAACATTCTTGTTGGAGATACCAGTTTATACCATGTGAAATGCTTGGGGGAAATTAAGAACATCTCCATGGAGACAATCATGTTGCCAACCCTTCGCTAGAAAAGTTCCAGAGCAAGGGTGCTTTTCAAGGTTCAGTGCTTTATGTTATTTTTTATTTATTTATTTTTTTTCCACTAAAGTTTTATACAATGGGGCTTAAGAATAACGTCCCATATTTTTGATAATATTTTGTTTGATGAGATTGCCTTAAAGAGGTGGTTGTAATGCTGTAATTTTCTTAAAGATATTTCGTCATGGGTCACAGTAAGTGTGTCTCTTGTGTCTATCCCAAGTCTGGAGATATAGTGAGAACTGTCAAACCTCAGTTTCGCTTGCCTTGGGGAATCCTCTATTAAACCATTAAACTCTTTATACAAATAACTTTATTTTGGGATAGAAATTATTCTTTTTGGCTATCCAGGTTCACTGAAGTGCTATTCCTGTTTGACCCAAAGTTGCTCTCATATTTGTAGCCTAAACATTAGAGTAGAACTGGAAATACTGTAGGACTTGTCCCCTCATAAACTTTAATGAGGGTAAATAGCACGGCTACGCCAAGCAGGCACTTAATAGCCCAGGGGAAGTTATTTGCTGCGATATGGGAGCAATTGCTTTCTCCAGTTGCCATGTGTCTTGTCACCAGTATAATTATGTGTAGTGGTCAGGCATGTACTAACTGCAGCAAAGGGTAGTAATGCTTTAGTATTGGTATTTAGTGGTAGTATGCTATACATTATGCTGTATAGACACTGGATTGTAGCTATGGGATAATTTTCTTTCCTTGTCACAAAGCCCTCTCATTCACACATCAGTGTCCTACCACACTGGAGGTAAGCTGTGTGTACTGTGGTCGGGGGGAAACAGTAGCACTGCCTGCATGTGTTGCCCTCACGTTTAAGGTCATATGGTCAGCTCTCGCTTAATGTCCATAAAGTCCAGATATCACAGGAATGTGCTACAATAGGGAGGGCATCCACTGTAAAAATACAAAAATAAAACATTTTAAAAATGAACAGAAAGAATGCATAGCAGTATCTTTTAGTGGTAACACCTATTGTTACTTTACGTCTGGTTTGTTTGTGGTACACATGGTCATATTTAACTGCAGGAAATAACTAAGAGGCAAAATTGTTCCACTCCATCACAGCCTGAACCATTTCAAAATGAAGCTTAACTCTGTGTGCAATGAGCCGAAGCTGACACTGAGCATGATGGATGCCACCAGATAAATTGAAAACAAAATATTTGTTCATTGACCTTGTGTTGTGTTTGATTAAATGTGTGTGTGTTTCTTAAGCCAAAACAAATGACTTTCTTATTTACTCATCCCCTAATTGCTCTTGTACAAGTGTATGCTTTAAGATCCTTCCCACCAACAGACAGAGCTGTAGGCAGCCAAGAGTCTGAACTTCTTATCAAATAAAGACATCTAATTAGACTGTCCATTGTCCTCACCCACTGAGCTGTGAGGGAACGAACCCTGCATCACACATGTACAGATTAAAACGTCCCGTGGTTGTATACCTTATGTGTGAGAACTCTTTATCTCACTTGAATGAAATTGAAATTAGGTTTTGCTTTGGTGACTCCTAAAGGACTTTTGGAAGGAACACCCACAGACAAGGTTAACAGTGCACTGAGTCGTGGGAAAGAAGGTCTGAATATGGGACACCAAAACATGTTCTGACAATATATTACAAATAAATACTTGCTACAACAATTAGATTAGGGATTAAGCAAATATGATGCAATATGAATAGTAATATTTAGTGTAATGTCAGTGTAGAAACATTTATAGGATCCAAATGTATTTCTTCTGCTCATTGCACGGTGTATTCAGTCTCAATCTCAAGCTTCTGTGTTTAGTTTGAATCAGTTCATTCTGACTGTCTGTTTTTTTTTCCTTTTTTTGCATAGGTGTTATACCAACTATACTGTTAAATACACAATAGCAATTTCACTATCAGAAAGATAATACATATTTAATGATTTAATATATCTATATGCTGGATACATTGGTGCCACTAATGCACTTTAATAATCTGGTGATAAACATTTATAATCAGACCTGCTTCTGTTTTTAATGTTTTAAATGGACCTATGTAGCTATTTGTTTTGTATAAATGAACACTACCAGTCAAAAGTTTGGACACCCTTTTTCATTAATTTTTCTTTTTTATTATCATGACTATTTACATTGTAGATTCTCACTGAAAGCATCAAAACTATGAATGGATACATACAAACAAAATATACACTCAAAACAACTCAAAACTTACTCCTAGCCACTCTTTGCTTTGAACCGTAGTTTGCACTTGGCATTTCTTGACCCTTGACCCTGACAAGACACATCTGTGAAGTGAAAACCATTTCAGGAGGCTTCATCATGAAGCTCATTGAGAGAAGCCCAAGGATTTGCAACAATGTCAACAAAGCAAAGGCTTTCGCAGCTGACAACCCTGCCAGTAGTATTTTTTTGTGGAAAAAAGGACCAATTTAATAATTTTGAAAAGTCATTAATTAAAAAGATAAATGGGGAACAACAAAAATCTTTTTTAACATTTTAGTTAAATAAGAATGTACAGTTTTCCAAAATATATTGACGTCTTTACAGTCCCAAAACATGTGGATAAAAGTACCAATCGTGTTCTCTGAACATTTATCACAATATGGAGAAGAAGTGAGCTTCATCAAGTACCTCTTTTTGGGGGTTAAATAAGTTCTATGTAAAAAGTTAAAGTGCAGTATCTGATGGTTTGGATTTTTTGATGAGTAAGTAATTGTGTTCCATATTCTTTTCCAGTCGTCATTCTCCATAACTGCATCCAAATCCTTAGTCCACACATTTTCAATTTTCAATGGTTTATAATTAGCAATGATAATAATAATAAAATAAATAAATGAATTATAAAAAGTATTGTATAATATTGTTATTTCACTTTTTCTCTTCACTACATAATTCCATATATCTTGCATATATTTAATGTCTTCTGTATGTATATAAAATATAGAAAGTAGCAAACATTGAATGAAAAGTTGTGTTCACACTTTTGACTGGTAGTGTATATTTGTTGGTTATATAGTTTATAGTTAATATGTTTTGCCGTGTATCCAAGTAGCTCCTTCAGTTCTGAAGAAACTACTTGATCGAGTTTTTTTTTAGAGTGAATGCCTTTTGCTTTGGATCCATCCTGGAAAACTGGGGTATTACATAGAGGTTTATTTATTATTATGATCTTCTTGGGATATTAATTTTAGGTATTAGGAGTTGTATCTGTTTGTTGTTTTTTCTTACAACCCTACCTGGTACCAAGTACTGTTTTGACTCTGAGCACATAAGAAAACTTCCACCTGTGCTCACTATACTCTTTAACTTGGCTGTTATGTATGAAGTAGAAGAAAAGGAGTTATGAATTGGAAATAGCTGTATGTGTGATAGATGCATTAGTGAATTGAACATGACTTGTTGTTGTAGGTGCTTTAGCAGTTTTACCACGTAGCCGTGCACATTGTTTAGCAGTGCATTGTGAGCTATGTGTTAATTCACAACAGGTGAACACTGTTGGGCCAGTTGCTGACAGTGTCCAGACCACACTGAATCAAGTTTCATCCACAGACCTTTTTTAAACCTCACTGTGATCACAGTACAAAGGAAATTTCCAGGCGTGCATGTTGATGTGTTGAATGAATCCTTTTGCTTTGTGTGCGCTGTGTAAACCCACTGCAGGTAGAGTGCAGATGGTAAGATTACAGCTGACCACAAGTTGACCCTAAAGAGGAACAAGTCAAGAAAGAACAGTGAATAAAAATTATTTTACACAGAGACGCCCACTCAAAAATCTGATACTGTAGTTATTCAAAGTTAAATTATAATGACACAGAAATGAGAGAAAAAAATGACAAAGAATGTAAAATTATGTAAAAATAAATAAATAAATAAACAAAAGTACATGTCTGGTGAGGTAATGCTTTGGAGCACACTTTGGAAAGGTTATGAGTAGGACTGTCAAAAAAAAAAAGGAAACCACATATTAATTGATAACAGAACTAAACTACTCAATTGGACAGGTATTAATACATGAAAATGTCGAAATTAGGACAAAACTGGACCTTTCTTCATTTGTTTGTAAATTTAATCTTCATCAGAATAAAACCACACATGGCTCATGTTGTTTCGAATTGGAATTACATTCTATTGTATAAAAATGTGTTTTGTCTTCACTTTAGTATCAAAATCAGTATCGAATATCAAGTCTTTTAATTTTAATATTGTGATAGCGCTAGTTATAATAAGTATAATATTTAGTATATTGGATCTAAAGGACATGTAGAGGTGATCTGAAGGACATATAGAGGTGGTCTAGGTGGTCCACTTGTGTAGACTTATATATCTCTTGTACATTATCTTGATTCTTTTAACAAAAGCAACTTAAAGTGGAGCATGCATCATTACCTTGTTAGATAACGGCATCTGATTTGATGAATACTAGTATTTTGAATGTCATTTTTACTAGTGTGGAAATAGCTGTAGCCTTTGATCACGCCCTGACAGCTGTACTTGCATAGTGTGTGGTCTGTGGACATGTCTCCCAAATACTTGATTGTGTTAGTGAGTGTGTGTCGCCTCTCTAGGGAGTGACCAAACTGTGTGGGATGGTATGTGTGTGTAAATCTAGACATATCAGATGATTAGATTCCTGCTGGCTCTCATTCCTCATCAGATAAACCTGGATTTCACAATACCTTGTACCCTAAACCTGCCTGTACATTCACCTGTTTGCTTTTCAGTGTAGAGCTAAGATGAAATGCATCAGCAAACGTAAATCTAAGCGTTGGTCCGACATTAAGACATACCAATGGGCTTGATGCTTATCTGAAGGTGAATTATGAAACTTGTAAAGATATGACAGAACTATTTGTGTGAATGATAACCTGTGCTGGACAGATTTTTGTATGGGGAATGGATCTGTTTTTAGACTGCTTCTCATATCTCACAACATCTGGAAAGCAGACATTAAACAGATATACTTTTTTTTTTTTTTAAGATAATGTACTTGCTATAGATGTTTTCTAAAATACACATACAAAAACAACATAACAGGGTAACAGCTTCATGGACCTGGTTAAGCCTATTCACCTTGTGGGCGCCACCATAGTCTTTGGAGTTGTATTATTTTGTATAGGGCTGCAGATCTTGACAAATCAGTTCTACACGGACTACAGGGCAGTTTTACAGTCTCCCAGAGAATCAATGCATTGTTGACTTGTTGTTGTACATGAACATTGAACACAAACCACACAAACCAACCCACTTTATATCAGATTTTAGCATTTCCTAAATTTTCCTTTGAAATGAATGGGATTCCTGCTTAACCGGAAGTGCCACCACAAAGAAAGACCAGTTTAGTAGCATTTACGACAAAAGTGGGCAGAGCAGAATAAGGTCAATAGCTCAAGATCTAGAGATGGGTACCTGGAGGCTGCACCAGGGTTGGCCATTACTCCTCATAGGTTGGGTCACTTGCATACCTTTACCTCAATGATTGAAATTGTTGACTAGATTATTTGTGTCCCAAATAGTCTCACAGATATGTGAAGTAGTAAGCAATACAAGAACTATAGCAATACGAGAACTCACACAGATTGTAATTTAACCACACAGTATGTAATTTAACCAAAAAACAGTAATAGATATGTTACTATTATTGCTTTTTATTAATTTGATTTACTACAATTATAAACTCATTGTTTTAACTTTCTTCTTACATTGCATAATGGCTGAACTAACAGTGTTGCATTATCACCCATTGAGGAGATAAGAGCCAGACTGTTTTTCCTGGAGGAGACAATGGGGTGGAGATGCTTGTGAGTGGGAGCTGCATATGAGACCAATGTAATCGTTAAATGCCTTGGTTCCTTTAGGTCAAACCTCACAGAAACATTGACCCACTGCTGATGAGAATCGGTGGAAACTCCAACCGAACAGACTCCTTCGGTTTTCAAAGAGCCGTTCCTTCAAGATGCAAGGTACATTCCAAAGGAGTTATAGCGAGCTGTATAGACTCTCATATTTATTTATAATGCATTTAGGGTTTATTTGAATCTCGGTGTGCATTTGTTGTAAATTCAAACATGGAAATTCCAGTCTTGTTCTCAGGCCCTTGCTCTATCTGTAAGCTGTGATCCCCTGAGTCTTCCCTGCCTCAGAGAAACCACAGTCAAGACTGTTTATTTTTAACCCCTGCAGTGCACTGTTAGCCTGATCTCTGTGAACTAATAAACAGTGATTTAATAAAGCAACATGTAACTGAGCATCTGTCCATTTTAGAGGAAGTATTAAAAGGAAATGTGAGTCCTTTTTAAAAAAAAAAAAAGAAAATCAGTAAACCTCAGTTAATTATTTGAATTGTATAATGTAGGTCAACTTTTTGGAATTTCACTGTAATTGATAAATATTTTGTTGTCTGGTTTGCATGTTAGTTTTTGTTAATTATTAGATTATAATGCCTTACACTTGTAATGCGCTCTACAGGCTTGTCAGAGCCTCTTAAAGGGCTACACTGTAGTCGTTATTCGTTCACTCCACACTTGGTAATGGTAAGCTACTATTGTAGCCACAGCTGCCCTGGGGCAGACTGACGGAAGCGAAGCTGCCAGTTTGCGCCATCGGCCCCTCCGACCACCAGCGATCATTCACACACACACCACTTTCATACTAGGCAATGTGGGTGAAGTGTCTTCCCTAAGGACACAACGACAGAACTTGGTCCGAGCGGGGCTGGAGATTATAGTGTTAATGATTTGGGAATATCAAAATAATGGTGTGTAAGGAATCATCCTCCAAGATTCTTTCTTCTTGGGCTGCTATAGGGCCTGCACATTAACAGTCACATCTAATATAGACACTGTAGTGGCCCATTTGAATAAATAAATTTAAGATGTCCCTCTTAGTACCATTTTCCTCCACCAAATACTATTTAGATTTAGTTTCAAATACATAGTTATGTTTGAGTACTATTTGATTACTACTATTTGGTTGGTTATAAAATTATTCTGTGTCAACATTGTGTGATTCAGTGTCAGACGTTCCACCCATTGTCATACTTCATTAATCTTTCTCAGTCTGGTCTATCTACAAACTGATCCTCTGGAAGAGAAAGTCCTTCAAATTATCTGCACTTACCCAGCTCATCTGCTACAGTGATTTATCGCCCACTGTGGGGAAGGAAAATGCACAAAATTGCAGCTTTTGGTTAGCTTGACGACATCTGTTAACTTGGAGAGGAAATAACTCTGTCCTTCTATCTACCAGTAGTTAATAGTGGGTGACAATATGATTTATTGAGCTTGGCAAAGTCCAAAAACCAAAAACTCTCAGTTATTTTGTATGTCCACAATAAGGTATTCTTCTGTGTTTTCCTTGATTTGCCATTTGACTTATTTGAAACATTGATCAAAATTGATTAAAAATATGGAGCTTTGCTAGGCTAAGAGAGAAATGTGTGTTGACTAAATAGATTTTAACAGTCCTGTAATGAAAAAAGAAGCATAGTATTTTTTGTATGTGTTAATGTGTGTATGTGTGTGTGTGTATATATACATATACACATAAATAATATTTTTTTATTTATGTATATATACACACACATATCTATATGTATGTGTGTGTGTATATATATATATATACCCCTGATGTCTGTCATAGACAGCATTTAAATTTTTCATTTTATTGACTTGTGCCGCATTGGTTCAGGAACACTAAAAACAACTGGACAGGGAAAGGTACAGCTCTGTTTAAGTTCATCTGAACTGAAGGTGAACGTCTGCTAGGAGCCAGGAGCAGCCTGTTGTTTTGGAGCCAGAGATGTCAGGCTCAGGAAACAGTGCTGATGCATATGGCCACCTTTTAATGCCTGCTTCACTTCACACCATCCATCTCATTTTACACAGACTGCTCATTTGTCTTGTATTTGTCAAGCTTTTTTTCAGCCAAGCAGAAAACTCTGGTCCAGACTGAGCTCCTCTGACCTGCACGTACGCAATGGTCGCTCATACTGATGAAGTTGTATATGTCACAAGCCTCAAAATCATTTTTTAAGAACTATTCGTGTATTTATTATTTTGTGGTCATAGAAACAGATAAGCTCAGCCTAGACTTATTTAGTAAGTGTTTTTTACTTATATTTTGTGATTTACAGGAGACCATGTGACCTTTGAGAGTAAGTGATTAGATGCTGCTTAATATTCAGATGTTCTAATTTAAATCTATGTTTTCCCACATCAGGCTTTAAATAGTTTTTTGTTTTTTTTTTGTTTTTTTTAATACACTCAACATATTTTATGGTATCCAGTTCATTTGAACCAAATCTCCCAGAAAGTGTCAATAAGAGAATATATTCAGAGAGACATTTATAACCACTAATTTTCTAAAGCAGCCATGTTATGTCAAAAAAGTGGAGGCAGTTGTTTTTCACATCATTTCTCCATGTGAGCGGCTCAGGCCTCTGGGGATATAGCACAGTGCACAAACTCTTCATTACAACAGTACAACAGGTTCTTACTTCCACTGATGGACAGATCACACTGGTCAGGCAAGAACAGTGTGTAAATATATCTATATCTACGTCTCTCTCTCTCTCTCTCTCTCTCTCTACACATACACACACGCACGCACGCACACACACACACACATATATATATATATATATATATATATATATATATATATATATATATATATATATATATATACATATATATTTATATATATTCACTTAATCTTTATTCTACTATACCACACTATACGCATACACTTTAACTATACACAACAGTCAAGTGCAAATGTCAAATGGTGTTCAGTTTGTCCCATGGGTTTAAGGGGAACGTGCATTGCGGGAATACTGACTATTTTGATTGACAGTTTCTCTTGGGAATAATATTTTACATTTCTCCTTAGGGATAGCATGTTTGAGGTTTGTGGAAAACAACTTTGGATATAGTCAGCCTCAGAATGCCACATTATGTCTGTGATACAAAATGACCATGCCATGGAGGGCTGTCTTTATTCATTTTAAAGCAAATGCACCTGTGCAGATGATTTACTTTAGTCACACAATATTTTCTCTGACCTGAAATGTTTAATACACTATGATCTGTGAAATTACTATTGTACTAATTACTAATACTATTTGTATTAGAAAAGTCCCAGGGCTCAGGAAGTTTGGACTCATCTCTGCATCATGACTCTTCCGGCTGATCTGTTGTTAACCGGTGGCTGGGGGTGCTAGTAGTGAGTTGCTGGTGTGAAAATTAAATATATTCTGTAATGGTGACAATATCAAACTTATGATGTATCCATGTCTATTTAACTAACTTTACGACTCATTTGCATAGAGCATTACAACTGAATACGCAGCACAATTGATTACAGTACACAAATACAGTTAGGACCTGGTTGCCTTTATATTCTGAAGGGGGTGTAATTTTGGCATTTACATTACTCTTCAGTTTAAATGGGTAACTGTCAGAAGACATGTTCACACTTAAAAAAAAGAAGAAAGCAGTGTCTTTATCTGGGGCCTGACAGATACTTCTAACAACTGATTTGATTTTTACTCCTTGTTGTTAGCAGCTGCCTCAGGTTCCATCAGATATCTTGATTTGTTTCTAAGCCCTTTATCACCAGAGCTGTCATCGCCACAGCCTTGGTCAGTGTACACCTGCTGCCTTCCCCCTGTTCTGGTGTTGGGAGACTGGTAGAAGAGCTGGTCCTTCATGTAGACCTGTGAGTACAAGCACATCAAAAGACTGCATACAATACCAATAATCTATGGACCTTTGCAATATAACTTGACCATCTAAACTGATTGATGTTGGGTGCTTTGGCAAATACTTATGTGTGTTGTATTAAGATTCAGTAAAAGGTAGTTTATTTCATATCTAGAGTCAAAGGGAGTTAATGCATTTGAAATAGACTACCTAAGTTCCATAAGAGAGGCCTATATGTACCAACTAAGGTACTTGAACCTGAGCTCAACAACCACTTCAAAACAGAATTTAATTTAAAACCGAGTCTTTTTGAAGTGCATAGTGACGAAGGTGTCAGTGTTTGGCTCACATGGCTAGAAAGGTTTACTGCTCTGACGAATGGCTGCAGTAATTAAAGGGCACATGTTACACTTTTTTCTGACCTATGCTATAACATAGCTGTTGTGTTTCATTTCATTCACACGTTTAACACACGAACCCTGCACATTTAGGCTGAGTTCTTCTCTCAAACAGAAAACACTCCACCTTATGATGACGTGGTAATACAGGAAGTGCTCCATTATGTTTTTAAACTTCATACACCTTCACTGTAATTATTTGGATGATTTCAGCCAGTTGCCAATTTCTACTGAAAATTACTGCTTCATGACATCACAAGGTGGAACAGAGCGTGTTGAGCTTTGGAGATGCAGACAGAATATTAGTAAAGGATTACTCAAACTTGTGTGAATGAAACAAAGCACAACTCCAGGTATGTTTTTGACACGACTTAAAGCTCACAAGTCACTCTTGTGTAACACAGGCTTTTAAAAGCTTGATCTTCTCTGTTACTGAATCCCATAAAGTCAAAAGTGTTTGTTCAGGTATATGACTGGCTTTCTTGAACATGGATGAGAGCCAGATGTGCTATATGTCTGCTGTGGAAAAGAGAGTTACACCACAATTTAGCTGCTTCAGGGCATGCTTTACCACAAAATCCACAAGCAGTAAGAACTTACAACAGAGTTTATTGCCAAAACATATTACTAAAAAAACTTCAATTTGTCCAGGTTTTTTCATAGTTGTTGCTTTGCTTGTGAATTTCTGTAGTATTGCATTAAAACTACCTCTATTTATTCAATTACAGGTTCTTAATTGCTCAAGACCTTAAAAAACCTGCTTTTGTGGGTGGGGTGGCCTCAGAGCTCACCAGTAGCTTGACCTGCCGGTGTCATTCAAAAGTTGAATGCAGTACTGTTGAAAAGTCCAGGCAAAGCAATAACAACTAAAAGATTTTATTCACATGTTCAGCATTTTGAAAATTACTTTTGCTTGTCAGATATGCTAGAAATTAAGTGAATTTGATTGGTAAATGTTAATGGCAAAATACTGATAGTAAGACAATTAACTGTACTGGCATCAGGGGCATAGAGAAATAAGATAGAGAAAGGTCATTTGAAAAAGGCCATGTGTGATACGTGGGCCTGGAGAAAGGACAAACCATGTTATAAAGCACTTCCCTGAAGTTTAAAGAGTTTAACACGAGGCTGTTCTTCAGTTCTGTCTTCATTCAGTTAATGATGACACTGGCAAGGTATAGTGTAATCTATAAAATAAATGAAAAACTACAGGGATGCTGACGATCTCGTCCTCTCTCTATCCAAGTATAAGATTGTACATGCATGCCAGTCTTTTGCAGTGTAACTGATTGTACATATATTTTGTGGCCATAAAGAGGATCAAGTTTTTGACATTGGCTGCAGTTACATCCACACTGCCAATTTGATTATTATCAGATTTATTTATTTTTTTTAATATTAAAATAAAAAATAAAAAAAATAAAAATATTATTTAAATGACATCTTTCTGATTATGGTTCTTTTGAATACTTGCATCAGATTTTGTGATTTACATTTGTGATTGAAATGATCTTAAATGTCCAGAAATCCAATAATAATCAGATTTTGGAGTGCACGTGGACATAGCCACTGTATTTGACTGGTCTCATTCTGGAGCTTCTGGAGTAAAATTAAAAGAGGGAGCCACCCTGGGGAGACTCTTTAGTCAGTCCTCTTGAAAACATGTTAAAATGCACCAAAATGCATTAAATATTGTCTCAAATAAAATGAAAAGTGGGTTATGTAGGCCTAAATACATATTTTTAATTATTTTGTTTGAACTTACTTGAAGTGTCTCTGATCTAAACTAGCAGACACCGAAGCTTCGATGGAGGTGCTGTTTATTTAATAATACACAGCGCCCCCTTCCGTACACAGTCTCACATTATCAGAAATGTAAAAAAAAAAATACTGCAGAAGCCTCGTTTTAATTTTGATTAATGTCACTGTATGTTTGCAAGTTTGACATTTTGAAAAACACAATTTTGTGTCCTAATAATTACAACTAAATAGTGAATGTATATAGACTACTTATGTGACCTCGCTGAAAGAAGCAGCCTGGTTCATGTAACCAATGAGAGGAGTTGTAGTACAGCCCGGACACCGCACGGGGCGCTGCACATGACAGTGACTATGGCTGTCTGTGCAGTGTTTGTAGCTACATTAGCTTGTTAACATGAAATCAACCTAAGTACCTCGATGCAGACTGCGGACACCGGCACTTTTAGTTTTCATTGTAAGTGTAGGTTTAGACGACCGGATAACGTTTCAGATGGAGATGTGTGATACGCTGCACTGGACACGGGGAACCGGCCGGACTGCCAGTGTGGTCTGACAGCTGTCACCGTGTGTGGAGCCACTTAGCCCGGTGAGCTAAGTGAGCTCACGGCTAACAAGTGCTACGGAGCTGGGCTCGCCAATCCAACAACTGTCGCTGCTCACATTTGGGAGAGGTGACCTGTGATGGACATCACATGCTCCGCAGAGGCGGTAACATTTCAAAGGGTGTGTTTTTGTGTGTCGTCCTAAACGCATTTTGGAATAAAACAAGATAGTTAGCATTTTAGCTAAAGAAAGCTATCTGCTTCCATTCAATCTCTCAACATCACTACGATATAAAGACAGCAAGTGGACGCGTCTTTACCACCCTACAACTAACTATTTTAAACGAAAATACAATAATGAAGAAGTTTTTTGACACTCGTCGGGAGCTCGGGAGCTCAGGGCCCGGCTTAGGAGCCGCTGGAGGTGGAGGCGGAGGCACTGGGTCCGGTGGAGGTAGCAGCTTCATTGGACGAGTTTTCAACATTGGTCGTTATCAAGTCACGGTCGAAGAAATTGTTGCTGAAGGTATTTTTTCATTTTACTTTATTCTATGTTTTATTGTGACACCTGCATTTGTCTTTCCCTCACGTGTGTTTGCCAGGCAGTTTCATATCAGAGGTGTTTGAGGCACCTCTGATATGTCCTGCACTGTGAGTTCAGTAACATGGAGGGCCTGTGCTGAGTCACAAAAGTGTTGAGTGTGTGCACAGGGAGCGGCAAATCATCTGTGAATGACTATACCTGCTGCAGGAAGAAATAAAACTTAAGGTTTTTAAGAGAGGCGACTCAAGGTTACAAGTTTCCCATGAATAGCTGCCAATGCGTTGTTGTTAAATAATATATGAAAAACACTGATTTATTCATTAGGCCTATGGATGGGCAGCAACTGTTTCTCTGTGGCTTTATCAAAGGCAGACATTTGAACCTCTGTGCTCTCAGGAAGACTTGTTGTGTTAGAACATACCAACACTTTCCACATCAAACCAAGTACTTAATCTGCGGCAATCTAATTGACATTTTTTTTTAAAGATGTTGCCCTTTTTATTTGAACTTTGTTCATGCATTTTATCTCACCCAATATTTAATATGTTTCAGTAAAGATACATGGAGTGTGCCCAGCCCAGCCACACCTGTTTATTCAGATGGTTTCAGCTTTACTCAAAGCTATTTTTGTGAGCTCCGGTTGTGTCTTTTGAACAACAGGCATCCTTGTATGTTTATGGATATTTTGTAGCAAATCGTAATTAAGAAGATGTTAAATTTTATAGATATTTAAATGCTGATTATATTTTTGTTATGTGCTTCCCCTCATTTAAATGCCAGAGGGAGATGGCTCCCTTTCTATCAAACTACTATCTGTTTACATATAGAATTACAGTGTGAAATGACTTCCTCCCTTGGGCATGTCTATGGCTACAACACAACAAACTTTACACATTTACACTTTTTATCATGTCTTACTTTAATTGTGCTTTGGATGTACATTGCATTTTTTCCATAAAACCAATAGTATGTTTGATTGAAATTGTAGTATAATGTTGAGGTAAAGGAGAAGAGACTATTTGTAGAAGCACTACTTTGGTCACACTCTCTACTTAGTGCAGAGATGACTGCTGCTAAGTGTTACCTAAGAACATTGCTAATCCCACTAATTAACAGGCATCTTAGATTAGACTATGAAACAGCAAGGATGCAGCTTCAGAGCTCTGCACTACGCAAAAACACAAGCTGTTACTTAAGGCCTCAGTTATGCCTCAGCGGGGCCTGTCCCGTGTAACATTTGACAGTTGTTGGCACAGCCATTTTAATAGAAATGTAGGCAAAAATGTGACCGAAATTGGATGATGAATATTGTCAATTCCTCTTTCCTAATGATTCATCTACTGACTGTCCCCTTCTTTTCAGCACATTTGCTGACTCACACTTGTATTCATTCAAGCTTCGCATACAAAAGTGCCAAACAGCAGGTTTTATTTAAATACCGTATTTTCCTGCCTTTTTTTGTGTAAATTTACGGATTTTGGAGGAAATTTATTTTACAAAATCTGAGACCAAGAACAGACATTTTATCTCTAAAGAAAAGTTAGAATAATAATAAAATGGAGAACAACAGGCAGAATAGCAGTACAGCCCGCTAACGTAACACATTTATATTTATTCAGCCACATAAAGCATAGACCATGAACTGAATTCGTGCCTGGTATGTTAACGTAAGATATTAACAGTTAATCAGGTAACTAAAGCATAAAAAACAAGCCCACAAGTTTACTCTTGATCTCACTCCAGATCACTAAATCCATTGAATTCTTCTGTCTTGGTGTCGCTTCTGAACACCTACTCCGGAAGAAGATTAATTGCTGCATCTTCTGTCATACTGGTACACAAGCCTAGAGTGCCCTTGTGCGGTCGCACTAACGGACAAACTATTAAAAAAAAGCGTAACTTAGAGTCCGGAAAATACGGTACTCACTTAAAACTGTATTCATACTGCACACTTCATACTGACTGTAATACGTTACTGACTGTAGTACATTACATTGTTATACATCTTTTTGATTTTTGTTTTTCTTTCTTAGGAGGATTTGCTATAGTATTTTTGGTGCGCACTCATCAAGGGGTCCGCTGTGCACTAAAACGAATGTATGTCAACAATGAGCATGATCTGCAGATCTGCAAACTTGAAATACAAATTATGGTGAGTTTATTTGTGGTAATGAAATGTTATTTGTGTTTATACTATTTCAGAAAGATATCTTAACAACTGCAGAATATTTATGTCAGTAACACTTAAATTATGTATTGGTTCAAGAATGTAACTTTGGCCCCAACTTTGGAACAGGGCATTAAAGAAGAGTTATTAATTGGGTTGGATATTATATTGCTCTCCCCTATAAATTACTTCAATTACCATTCAAAATTGTGGTAAAATAGTTGGAAAGGCAATTATTCTGTATTCAAACTGAGCCTTGCTCAGTTCCTGTGGCCACACCCTGGTGGTTTCAATCTTAGGAGATTGTTATCATTGCATTTGGATCAGACACTGCTTGTGTTAGAAAGTGGGGTTGGCAATATGGGAAAAAAAATATTATCTCCAATTCCATATATATTTTGATTATGCACATGACAGTATTATGAGACTGCATCAGATATGTGTGTGTAAACATTGTGAGTAAGGTTCAAGTATGGGACAAGAAGTGAATGTACTATACAGTTACACACAAGTTTAGAAATGTCACAGTATACCTTTGTTTGGAAGATTACACTGCAAGTTTTTGTTCTGTTTTTATTGTCTCCTGCCTTTTAGATTATTTTTGTTGTTTTTATTTTAGAGGATATACTAATGATATTCCAATGATTATCAATGTTTGGATCAATCTCACACATCTTGAAAATGATTTTCTGCAAAATAAAACGCTAATATTTGTCTGTTGTTTCTGCAGAGGGACCTTGTTGGGCATAAAAACATAGTTGGTTATCTGGACTCGAGCTTAACAGCTGTTGGTGCAGGAGATGTCTACGAAGTCTTAATCCTAATGGACTTTTGTAGAGGTAAATTTAGTCTCTTTAAATATTACAGTTGATTTGGTTAGAGTTTCACAAATGTGTGTGTTTCTTTCTTAGGAGGACAGGTGGTGAATCTAATGAACCAAAGGCTCCAGACGGGATTCTCTGAGGCAGAGGTCTTGCAGATTTTCTGTGACACATGTGAAGCTGTTGCACGTCTCCACCAATGCAAGACACCAGTCATCCATCGAGATCTTAAGGTAATTCACACTTGACACAGATTTTTTTTAATTTGACAGATTTATTCACTTTTTTCCACCAGGTTGAAAATATTCTCCTTCATGACCGAGGTCACTATGTGCTCTGTGACTTTGGAAGTGCCACTAACCATTTCCAGAACCCTCAGACTGAGGGAGTGGCCGCTGTGGAGGAGGAAATCAAAAAGTGAGTTTGGACTACAAAAACGCATCCTTTTTTTCACCAATATGGTCAATGAGCTCATGAATTTATCCTTTGTTGTCTGTAGATACACAACTTTGTCTTATCGGGCCCCAGAGATGGTAAACCTCTATGGTGGAAATGTCATCACAACAAAAGCTGACATTTGGGTAAAAGTTGCTATTTTTGCACTATAATACTACAGTAAATACACCTCTCTATTAAAATCATTATTGCATACTTAATAATTTAGGACTTTTATATCTGTTCAGGCCATGGGCTGTTTACTGTATAAGCTTTGCTTCTTCACACTACCTTTTGGGGAGAGCTCAGTAGCCATTTGTGATGGCAGTTTCACTGTCCCAGACAATTCTCGGTATTCACAGGAAATGCACTGTCTCATCAGTGAGTACACCTGTTTTTATGCATTGGTGATTTGGGTTACGGATTTTGTGTGTGTTTGTATGTGTGTGTGTGTGTGTGTGTATTTGTTTATTTATTGATTTATTTTATTCTAGGATACATGCTTGAACCTGACCCAGAGAAGAGACCAGACATCTATCAAGTATCCTACTTTTCCTTCAAACTGGCCAGGCGAGAATGTCCTGTCCCAAATGTACATGTAAGTCGGTATTTTGTAGCTCTACTATTCCTTCTTTTTATTGCTTTTCTTGGATGACTAAAGTGATTTAATGACACTGTTGTAGAATTCACCCATTCCTACAAAACTTCCTGAACCCATCAGAGCCAGTGAAGCCATGGCCAAAAAGAGTCAAACCAAAGCTAGGTGAGAGTAAATCTAAGTAATTGACAATTGTTTTCTCATATGATATATTAACATGTGCAGTTTTTAGGCTTACAGACCCTGTGCCCACCCTGGAAACCTCCATTGCTCCACGACAGCGACCTAAAGCTGGCCAGGCCCAGCCTCAGCCCATTTCGGGCATGCTTTCCATTCAGCCTGCAGCTACTCCACGCAAAAAGTCTAATGCTGTAACAGGTATAAAAGGAGAATCCTGTTTAATTAACAGTGCAATTTAAGCAATAGTTTATACTTGTTTTCTTTTTTTTTTTTTTGTTTGTTTGTTTGTTTTAGGCGTTGTCTCTACTGCAGCCACTCCTGCTGTTCAGCCTGTGTGTCAGCCAGCTCAGCCTCCTGCTAACATGCAGTCACAGCCTACACAGCAACATCAACAGCTCCTCATGAACCAACAACAAGCCAATGCATTTCTAAGCCCCCAAAGTAACCAGCAGGTAATAAAGTCCACTCTTTTTTTTTGGAGACATTTTCAAGTTTGACAGTAAGAAATCGATAGCACTGACCAGAGAGGCTTTTGTTACAGTCTTTTTTTAAAAGCACACATTACTGGCTATTTATATGTAGCATTCTGTGGCACAGACCATCCATCTTCGCAAAAGTGCTTCTCTGGCATCCACTTTGCTGCAGTCACGAGCTAAAGTGTCCCAGCAGCACCAAAAGCAACACACTGTTCTCAGTGGTGGTGCACACGAGTTGGTGCCTCCTCACCTCACTCCAATTCCAGAGTCTGCAGCCACTGCTCCAGGAGTGGACGTGGAAGTCGTGGTAACATTGATCCCCTGCTGCTTGTCTGCTGCTTTCTACCAGGGTCTAAAATGGCTTATCTCAAACGAATCACTCAAAATGTTTGCTCTTTCCTATTTGGGACAGCGAGTTGGAGAGGGCTGTGATGGTTTTCTTTGCCCTAACATGATTTATGATCCAAAGCTTTTTATTGGTACACTATTCTCTTTCTGATGATCATATATGGTTTATGGGTTACTGTACACTTTTTTTTCTATGGGATGTATGATGAAACATATTTTCTTCTGAAGGGTCATTGATTCTTTTATTGTTAGTAAGTTATAGTTTTTCCTCTGCCTCACAGTCAGTTTAAATCTATCTTTTGCAGAGCCGAGGCATGCACAAAGTGGGCTCCTTAACTCCTCCTTCTTCACCAAAGATGGCTCAAAAAAGTGGCCACAGACGCATCCTGAGTGATGTCACTCACAGCACTATTTTTGGGGTTCCTGTGAGTAAATCCACCCAGCTTCTTCATGCAGCAGCAGCTGAAGCCAGTCTCAACAAGTCCAAGTGAGTGACCCCTCACAAAAAATATATATATTAAGAAAAAAAACCTTAGCCTCTTCGAATGATTAGGAAATTCATAGTATAGAATTCTTCTTAAAGAGGTTGTCGTTTGCAAAAATCTACATTGTAGAACTTTCTACCATGTTATAGCATTAGTTTCTCATTAAAAACATGCCTGAAGTGGTTTTATATCTCATTCATGTATGTTTGAGTAATCATTTGATCTCTTTTGGGCCCTATTTGAATCCTGCTTACGGTTAGCCGTGTGATTCTCAGCCCATAAATAACAAACAAAACAATACACAGCAACTTCACAAACCTGATGCAATGTGCATTAGTTTCATTTTCGGAATGCACGCTGATTGTGTTGTGTTGGCGTTCTGAAGGGCAGGGGAGAGGATATTCAGATTGTCAAAAACAACACAAACATTTGAATGTTGTTTTGGGTGAATATAGCATTTTCAAAACAATAAATGATAACATGGTGATCTAAATATGTTATGGTTAGCAAGTAATACCCCCTCTTTAACAAATAGATCACTAATTATATACCTCTGAAGCATATTTATTTATTTATTTTTTAGATCTGCTAGCACTACTCCCTCTGGCTCACCCTGCTCATCTCAACAAAGTGTTTACCACCCGTACGACAACAGCACTATGCCAGCCCACCCTGCAGGCAACAGCCAGCCCAGTTGGAACCCATTTGGGGATGATAACTTCTCAAAGCTTACAGCTGAAGAACTTCTAAATAAAGACTTTGCAAAGCTTGCAGAGTGTAAGAGTGCTTATGTTTAAGGTTAACTTTTAAAATGTAGTCAATCTAACTGCTATCGGTATGCTTGTGTGCAGCTGGTCTAGAAGAGAAGCTCACTGGCTCCAGTGAAAATATAATTTCGGGACTCCAAGCATTTCCAGGTATAGCATTTTTATTGTTATCATTGTATTTTTGTATTTAATAATATACTCTTACATATGTAGGTCTTTGTTTTCACTTTATTCTTTGTTAACATTTCATTGCAACAGACAACAGATTTAGCCTTATAATGTAAAAAATGTACATCAAATATATAGGGGGGGGGACGGGGACAAATGTAACCTAAATATGATGGTGACCAGAGGGTAAAAGGGCACCGAGCTTTGGGCAGGGATAGGGTTATTCTTCTCACTCACTTGTTCAATCAGAGCAATTTTAAGGTTTTTGTAGCCCAATGCACGCAGTTTGAGCTTGCTCACATTTTGAGAGGATGCGGTTTAGAGGCTTTTGACTCTTGCTGGTTGGTATTTAGTCGCCAGTATCTATTTAAGCAGCAGCCTCACAGTAGACCCTTGTCACATGAATAGTGAATAGTGTGCATAGCCATGGCTCCATCACATCTCATTTGCGGATCTTTGGCTGTTGCTTGGTAACCTGGAGGACAACTTCTTCTTTGTTAATTGGATTTCCTTGCTGCTTGTGGTACTTCCTCACAGCACTACTGCAGACTGAGGGGAAAGTTAAATGAGCTGCCTTGTTAACAGGAGAGGCCTCCTGCAGCAAACTCCTTGGTGCTGTCACTCTTTAAGGCCTGGACCAACTGGATAAAGCTAGACTATTACATCATCAGGGCATAGTAATCTGCTCTTAAGGTCTCTGGTGTAGAATGGATTACCTGTACCAGATTAGTGTCTAGCCTCACAGGGATAAATTAGCTTTACAACTATTTCAAAACGTGTATGAAAAACTGACTTCTTATCTTCATTGGAAGGAGCAAAGCATCACATCTGCTGTACCATTTTGTGACCAACACATTCCTCCTCTAAGACCCACCTTAATGCCCCCTATTGTTGTTTCTTGTGAGTATGAGATGCATCCAAAAGCAGTTGTGAAAGACAGCATGGCACATAATATACCAAATATACAAAATATATATATTTTAAATGATACCTTACTAATAATACTAATGATAATTGTTGTGGGTTAGGAGTCATTATGAATTTTGACTCTATTTAAACTACACTGATACCATTTACCATACCTCTGGTTTTATTACTCCATGATCCTAATCTAGACTTTGCTGTTTGCTTTGTGGTATAACCATTTTGCCTTGGTAACAGATGTGTGTGCAACTGAAATCATTTTCTGTAAAACTAACTGAATTGGGAATTTTTTTCTTCATTTTGCTGTCTCTTTCACTCTCTTTGCTCTCCTCCCTTCTATTTCTGCCTCACAGAGACGTTGATTGAGGGGCTCAAGTCCCCTGAACCCTCGCTGCTGCTCCCTGACCTTTTAACCCTGGCTGACCCTTTTAAAACTTCCTCAGAGAGATGCACGGATGGTATCTGCTCTTGTTGACTCCACCCTGCTGTTACTGTGGTCCTTACTTAAAATAATTAAACTCTTTGTTTTAATACAATGGTTTTGTTTATCTTGTGTAGCCAAAACTGAGGTATGTGTGGACTCACTGATTCCTGGTTTAGAGGCTCCACAATCTCAACGGCAACCAGATGTGAGCTCCTCTGGCATCCAAGGTCAGCTGTAGTTTGAACATAGGCCATAGTCATAACATGTAGGCATATCACTGTAACCGTTAACAAGTGAGCTGCACAATCATTTCAAATGGGTCCTTTTCCACTTGTTACACGCCCTACCCAGCTTTACGTGCCATGCCTCTCCCAGCTTTAATACTTTATTCCGCACAGCATTAAGATGTAGGAGTGGGCACTGTTTAGTCCTATGTCTGCACTTGCTATAATGTATGCCTTAGGCTGATATGTGACAACCTCGGTACAGTTTTTGTTGTAAAACGTGTAATGCCAATCTATAAGCCTGCAAACATTTTGTATAAGTTGTAGAATTTGGTGTTGTGTCTGTGTTATCATAAGCAGCAAAAAGCCGGTCTAAACTAGTGATGGGCGTAGCTCAAATTGCTAAATCAGTTGTTGCTGGTTTTAACAAAGGATTACGAATACCGAGGGAATCCCCATTTGTCAGTTGTAGTGCTTCATATTAGGCACATTGCTAATGTCTGCTAAAGCTAACGGTCCAACCCCTCTGTCCTTCTGCTTGGTCCTGGCTGCCTCAGACCCTCTCACTGGTGATGGCTCTCTGCTGGGCTGCGACCTCCTGTCTCATTCTCCTTCTCACAGAAACCAGTGCGTTCCCTCTGTTAATAACCTGGGCTCTCGATCCTGTCTGGAGGAACGGTTGACAAACCAAGCACCTGCTGGTAAGGACATGTGCTTTTTGGTCAAAGTAGGGCTGGGCAATATGGCAATAAACCTAATCATGATCCGATCCCTGTGATGATATACACATTTGGTCATGTTGTCATTTTCTTATTCACTCCTTGTATATTTAGGGCAGCTGTCTGCTCAAACGGACTCTTTTCCCTCCCACTTCCCTACTGGCTAATCTTTCTCGGGCTCTGAGTGAATGATAGGGCCATTTAAATAATCACAGTGAAGTGTGAACATCAAAATTGTCATCTGGCTCCAAGAATATTGTGATATAATTTTTTTTGCCATATTGCCAATCTTTGGTCAAAGCCTCAAAAATGCATGCTCTGTGCTTCCTGCTTAATTTCTCTTTTCATTCTAAATCAACCTTACTCTTTTTCCATTACGTCTTTGGCTGCTTCACCCTTCAGACTCTTCTCTCCTCTGTGGGCACCAGGGCAACAGTGATGAGTTTGACCCTATACCTGTGCTTGTCTCCAAAAACCCAAGTCAAGGTAAGCTCTTTTGAAAACTGAGGATCTTGAGACAGCCTTTCTGCTTGCACCACCGGCCCTTGTAAATGTCTGTTTAAGAGTAACTAGCATAGACTTGATAAGCTCAGAATGGCTTGCATCCTGTCACCTAGGCTATGCATCTCATTGTCACATTATTGAGCGTTACTTTCTTATTTTTATGTCCAGCGTTCCACCACCTGCAGGTGTTTTGGTCTTTGTAGTTTATCGCCATATTACAATGGCCTCCCCTTTCTCTCCCTGTATTAATGCATCTGTGTAAAACTGATCCCTGCTCACACTCTGCCTGTCTTTTTTTCTCTTTCTGCCCCTCTGTTCATGCATCCTTCTACCATTATCATCAATTATTAATTTCTCCATTGATTTAATCTTTGTAAAAAAATAAATAACTTTTCTTTCACACTCCCCTTTGGCTCCATCTCTCTCCTTCTTTTGTTTGGTTTCCCCTCTTTCTTTCTGGCACGTTTCAGGTGGTCACTCGCGCAGCAACAGTGGCACTTCTGAGTCCAGCATCCCCAACCTGGCCCGCTCCCTTCTGCTGGTGGATCAGCTCATTGACCTCTAGAGGCGGTGGCAGAGGTCGAAGGGGCAGAGCTCAATGCTAAAACAGTTGTAACAGGGCGGGACCAGGCTAGGAAACAGGGAGGACACTCCATGTAGCACCTTTTGAACCAAGAGAAACTAATTATATTGGTTTAGGTTCTGACCATTCTTTAGATGTGCCTCCTTGGCCTCCACTCCATCTCTAGCTGCCTGATAAGCTGGCTTCATTATCTCTGCTGAGCTGCAACAACAGTCATGTAAAACAGTCACGAATGCCTGAACATATTGTTGGCTTCTGTTCATACTTTGCTCATACTTTTCTTTCATTGAATGCACTGCCATTGTGAAGTCTTCATGCCGAACATTTACATGACAAACGTTTGTGTTCATGTTTAAGGTTTAAGCTTTTGTTAAATGAGTTGGGTCTATTCATTTAGTACAGGGGCCTCAATAAACTTACTATTATATATGCACTTTATCCTAAAAGCTTTGAATTCAGAGCATATGTGCTTCTCCTATATAAAGTACTGTGGCAAACATGTGTACAACTATGTGTTTCAGGTAGTGCACCACATGTATCAGCACAATAATCTGGAAATGTTATAATAATGACATCAACATATTACTACAATACTATGGACCTGTGGCACCATTGGCATAGCAGATAGTTTGACCTTTATGTTTTGCTGTATTTACCAGCTTTGATCACAGTTATTTGGATCAGTTGGATCTCTTTTAACATCCTGATGCCTATATTATGCATAATGACTGTGAAGATTTGAGGATTGACTGGATTTTTGTGTGAACCAATTCTTTATTTTTTGCCACTTTTAGTATGCAGTAGTAGGCGGGACATTTCCATTATCATAGTTTTAAAGGTTTACTGAATGATGTATTAGCCTTTTCATGTTTGCAGGAATTATTGTGAATTATGTACACATGGTATGGAAGATATTTGGCAAATGTGGTGGTGTCATACTAAATGATACTTTTATTATATAGTCATTTTTGTAACAGTCATATTCTTGTGCATTTTCCATAGTGGTCAGGCTGAGTCCAGTGAAATAAAGTGTGTTTCATGAATACTTATTTTAGATGTTATCTTTAGTTATCAGAAAGAGAGTTGTGTTTGTGTTAGGACTATTGTCCTCTCGAGTGTTACCTTGAAACACACTGTCACACTACATCCACATAGACAAGCTGCAACTGCTATATTTGCATTCATATTTACTTAGATTTATTTTGTAGTAACACTCTTGCACTTACATCACATTGTAATTAATTGCACTAATGCCACACAGGAGATACTGTATCTTACATTATATTTCAATTATGCATTAAGTGTAATAAGGCCCATATAACCATCAAAACTACTTTTGCGAAGGTTGTAACATTGCATTGTCATCATGACTATTCTATGCAATGTTTACTTTTTATCAGTACAGGGTGATCTGTAGTCTATCTTGACTTAAAGGTTTTACTTGTTTTGATGATCATTTTGTTATGCTGGTTGAATTTAAATAGTTGTTTACTTGCATCATAGCAATCAATAGCAAATGTCAATCACTATTGAGTGTACTTCTATTTTTCTGAACTAAGGGTTAAAGTCAATAAAGCTCATAATTGTGAATGGAAATTCAGTCTCGCTGAATCATTGACAGCTAGGTTTGTATTGTATTGTGAAAATTAGGAAATGTAGGTAGTTTTAGACAACTTGTTCCAAAGAGATGGCTGTAACTACCACTTCACACTGCTGAGGTAAGAACAATGCGTGTTCATCTGTGCAGTCTGTCTCACTGCTGGCCCCTGTGCTGTGAATACTTTGTTTCCACTCATTTCTTGTCTGTTTTACTCTAAAGCAAAACCCTGATGTTGCATTTTTAGTCAAGTTTATTACAGCTTATTTAAGGCACATTTGTGGAAGCAATCGTTTTGATGTTTTAATGGTGGCACTGGTGTGTGTAGTTAGATCAGAGGCATATGTGTGTTTGTTACTGTGATGTAGTTTTTCTACCAATGCCTTTGTGTGGTGATAAAAATGCTTGTATATTGTGGTTTCTAACACTGATTAACTATTTGATAAACATTTTTATTTGTTGATGTCTTGAATGTCTTCTGCCAGCAGATCTTGAAGGAGAGAGTAATGGCTACACTGTTCTCGCTGAGGGACATGAGAGGGAACCTTCAGATCCTCAAACAAATGAAGGCTGTGTGCACTCTAGTGATGAAGAGGAGCAGGAGGCTAAACAGGATGAGAGTGGATTGTCTGCTCATGATTGCAGTGGCTCCAGGCCTCTGCTGATGGATTCTGAGGAGGAAGAAGATGCTTCTCACGACAGCACTGTACCCGCACAATCTCCACTGGCTTATCCTCCAACAAGCAACATGACCCAAAACAACTGTCAGCACACTTGTCCTGCTCCTCCCGAGCAGGCTGCAGCAGCTGACGTGTTCTCAAATGCCCCATTTCGGACTGCACATGAAGACACGTGTGATGTGTTTACCAATGCCCCGTTTCCACGGCCCTCTGCTGCAGCACAACATCCCATCGATGTCTTTGCTCAAGCACCCTTCGGGAAAAAAAAGGAGTCAACAGGAGTGGCCAGTGTGGCTCTATATCCACATGCAGGAACAGCCACTGAACCGGGAGTCTTAGGGAATGTCACCCCGCAGCCTTTCCGTCCACAAGCTTTGGCCAAATATTCTCGTCACTTTGAGGGGACAGTCCCACAGCAGCCCGGGCCAGCTCCAGGCTCTATGAGCAGACAGGCCACAGTGGGGACTGTCCCAGTACCACCTTTACACACATGGACCCCAGAAAGGGGCGCTGGAGACCCCTTTGTCTCTGCACCCTTTCACCTCAAAGCCCCACAGGAAAAGCCTTGATAAGCACTGAGACACATGTCCCAGTCTAATATGCAAAGTCCTGCATGCGCTCACCAGCGCTCCGCTGGACTGCAGGCCTGCATGGATCTCTTGCACAAGTAGCCTAATACTCGAAGTACTACAGTGTCATTTAGATTTGAATGACAACATCATTCATTGACAGATTTTACTTTATGATGATTCATCTTCATGGTACCTTCAGAAACTGATCATGTGGTGATTGAGTTAGTGTTCCTTTCTACCTCACATTTTGGTTACGTAAGGACTTGGTGAGGGAATAGTAAGGTTTTTTTTCTACTATAATTGATCTATGATGTGTAATCTTTATATGCAAAAGAACAATTGATAAGTGAATGCATGGGATTTATGTCTATTGATTTACAACTATTGTCTTTGGCCATCAAACTTGAGATTGTGTTTTAGCAAGATGCTGGATAAAAATGCACATGTAATTCCAAGATGAGAAACATTGCAAAATGTTTGACTGTTGAACAAAGAAACACTTTTCAATAACTATATCCACTTGTCATTTGTTTGTAACCCCGTGTTCTGGTTGCATGATTTTTTTTGTTTCCTCCTTAACTGCTGCATTTATGTATGGTAGTGGCATTTAGCATAAACTGTGTTGCCTTATGCAGTATGCAAACACTTACTCATGCACTATCACTCATGTTGATGAAAATTAAAAATTCAGAAAATATTTTACGCAGTCTGACAAAGACCAGGTCCTTTGGCACAGCAGTCCATGTCAGTTCCAGTCAGTGAATGTACTGGTCAAAGCTTAAACCAGAGATCATGAAATGTGCCTCCCTTAAAATGGCATTTGTTCATTGTTATGTCAGAACGTCTTTTGCAAATCACAAAGCATTTTGTCACCATGGCACTTTTAAGAAAGAGGGTCACACCTTTTTCAATCCAAAGGTTGTTTCTTTGTTGCAATATACAGTATCTACAGTACTTTGATATTTTGTATGCTTAAGTGTACAATCTTAAAAGATCTTCTGGATGTGTAAAAATGAAGTCTGCACATTGTCACTGACGAATAGCCAGAGCTCTTTTATTGACTTTGCGCTCCAAGATGTTTGGACACATACCGTAGTTTAGCCTATAACAATTTTATGGAGAACACACAACTGTTGAGAATATTTTTTCATGACGCACACTCTGCCTTTAAAATCATATATTAAAATGTATCTAAAGATACTGCTGTTTGTGTTGACTATTTTTATCAACTTGGCAGTTGGTTTGTTGTACGTACAGCTTTCTAATATCTGCAATAAGTCTGACCACAAAAATATCAATTGTTTTTGGTTGTTAACACAATGAAATTACATTTTTATTATTTTAATAGGGCCAGAGTATGAATATGCGAGGATGGCGAGTCAGAGACTCATCCACATTTAAACACGCACAGCAAATGTATTCTGGACCATCTTCCTTTAAAAACTGTTCTAAATCAATTGCTTTTAGTTGTTCCTGAATGCTACCCAGGTACTGTTTTTAAATAGTTAATTATTTTGGTATTTCTGTTTGCCAGATGCTTTTTGTTTATGTTGTAGATTAACTTATACTATACTTTGATAATACAGGTTTTATGAATTTCATTATCTAGATGAGCCTGGGATTTGAGAGCTACCTTTTTAGACCTAATATTGTAGCTCTCCACTGAAAACTGATAGATTTGGCAGCATTCATAACAAACATAAGTTCCGTCTTCTGTCCCCCCAAACAAAAAGAAAACTAATACGTGTGCAAAATTGTTGCAGACAGTAATTGTTTTCTTGTTTCCATTGAAAAATTGGACTTGTGATTGTTACACCTTTTAACACCTTTTAAATAACCCTCTAAAATTCAACACTGGGGTCACTTCCACCATAGCTGTCTCAATCTTCAAAACAATAGATAATTAAAAAAAAGTATAGACAACAAAATGTGGAACGCAATCAACATATTTAAAATGACACCAACCTGGTCCTCCATTGCAGGCTTGAATGATGAGCCAGGTCCCACCTCTGCAACCACTGGTGCCACTTTCACCTTCATACAATGTATACATTTAATAAAAAACAAAAAACAAAAAAACAAACATGTTTAAAAATATGTCAATTTAATATCTTAACAACACCCACCTGCTGCTTGAGCCAGTGTCTCTTTGAGGCAGCAGCCTTGCGACACCTCACCTGAAATGTCTAAACCAAAAAAGACTTACCTTCTTGTCCTCCTCTGACAGAGGACAAAAACCAATAGGCCCTACGCCTCATAGAGGCTTGAGCCTAAAAAACATGTACATAATGTCTAAAAAAAAACAAAAAAAGAGGAGAAGCAGGGACTATCATTATTTCTGAACAGTCTCAACACAGACTGTTTACAAAGACTTAGAAGTACATGTTTCATTTTATTACCATCACATAAAACACATTTTAAACCAAAACAATAAGAAGAGAAGAAGGGACTGTCCCACTGACCAATGAGATAGTGACCAAACCCACATCTCCACATACAATCATGCATTACATTTCCACATCGGGGTTGTAACACAAAACAACATGAATACAAGAAGCAGAGACAACCTCAGAGTCAGTGAACAAGCCCACACCTCTGCATTTACAACCCATTCAAATCCATTCATTACAATCAAAGTCATTATTTCTCCAGATACAATGATTGTGCACAGAACAAGTCACTATTTATGTATAATCTCCAACCAGACTGTTTACAAAGGCTGATAATTAAATAGACAAAAAGAGGAGAAGCAAGGACTGTCCCACTGTCCAGTGAGTTAGTGAAAACTATAGCACAACACCATGTCAGCAGAGTAAAGCTATGAAGCTTCAAAACTCTGCACAATAAGTGTCTCTGACTGTGGTTATGAACTGTGCAGCATATGGACAGGAATAAATTATAGGTAAAGTGACGTCAGTATATTATATTTGTTAGATCTCTTAGAAAATGTTTCAAGCTCAGCAATATTATTTGTCCAATAAGTGGCTATAATTATTAATTATCGCACAGTGCAGCAAATTCACACATTAAATGAATAAAGAGCAGGTAAGTGACTTGGGTGAATTACAGTGGCAGGTCCTGCCATTATTTCACTTGCTTTTAACATGAGGTTACAGTGCACCTTTTTTCACCTCTGTAAACCCGGTGTGGAAATGTACTAAAGATTCACATTACTGTACTGCACATGATTACTACAGGTGAATGACGCTTAAAAGCCTATATGGCTAAGAACACAACATTATTTTTATGAATTTCCACCTGGACTTGTGTCGTACTTGAATAGTAAAATTATAGCTTTTGAGAATATAACGTAATATTAGCCTAGAGGGCATTTTGATTAGTCCAGGGCTAGTTTTAGTTATATGTACTTTACTTTTCTTTCTGTATCTTTATTTATACCAGGGAACCCAATGAGAGCACTTAGGCTCTCTTTTCTCAACAAAAGATTGACTGAGCTCAGAATAACAGAAATCTTATTAAAGACTCTTCTTGATCCAGACAATCATACGGACGAAGTCACTGCGGCTGTTTTGCAATTTATTTATGACACCAATCTCCATCCAAGGATTTGAGCTAATATTCTCTACTGCAGTACCAAAAGTAACCTGTGAGAGGCAGCAACACGCCTGGCCTACCGAAAACACACAAGAAGAAGAAGAAAAATGGCGGTTCAGTTTTCTGCGTGAATCCTGATCCGCAAGTGAACAATGCGCCACTCTTTATACAGCTTTTGAAAGGTGTTTATGCTGAATTGAAAACATTTGTGATATACATGTGTGACTGTTTTAGTTTTTAGTTGATTTTTTTTTTTACCCGGGCTGCTTTCATCTGTCTTTTTGTAAAGCTGCCTAATGGATTATCTACTTCTGTAACTTGCTTTGAGAAAATTATATGTAGTGTAGGCTATAAGTGTAAGATTACAAAGTGCAATGGCCACTCAAAGAGTCCTTCCTCAAAGTAAAGAAACTCTCCTGCAAAATTACAACAAACGTCTAAAAGATGACATCAAATCTATCCTCGACAACTTCACCGAAATCATCAAAACAGCAAAGGTACGTGTTGTCCATTGTGTTAATGTTGTCCATTGTTCCTTATTATTTGTATTATGCTAAGAATAAGAATACCCCCATTTATGACCCCCTGAAAATCGATGAAAAGTTTCACATGGGGATATAGGATCGACCGGCAAAATAATGTATAAAATGGCCATTAGGACAATGCGCACCAAGTCCAACCCGCCACAAACTACACCGGGAACAGGCTCATCGTGGATTCATGAAACAGTGACAGAGCATTTGTGATAAAGCTCCATGCTTTATTTTAATAGATCCGTGGCTCCATGAGACAAGCCTAAAGTTGAATTGGAGCACTGCCCTATGATGAAAAGAAAGTCATACTGGACTGAAATTCTCTTTTACTGCCTTCAATTCATTTAAAAAATCACATTGATCCTAATTCTTCACTAAAATGTGAATATATCATTTTTGGTATACATGATAAGAACTTGGACTCAAACAAAAAAGGAGTATTATACTTCTGCTCACTCCTTTTGAGCATTGTGGAAAAAAAAAAAAAGTGGATGTACACTGTTTTTGTCTGAACTGGCTTTTATATTATATGCCTGCTCAAATAAACTATATTCATTCATTCAAAAAAGGCAATTAATTTTATTATTTTCTTTAGCAAATGTTATATTTATAATCAGAATGTACAAAAAAAATGTACAAAAATGTATTTATTTAATGCATAATTAAACAAATAGAATCTTCCACCATTTTCAAAAGTGTAAACAAAAAAGACATTGACATATGAAGGTTGCTTGTCTCTGAACTGTTTTGTTTTTTGTTTTTTTTTTGTTTTTTAACCATAAATTCTATGTATTATATTACATGTTTTGTATACTTGTCAATATATAAATTACTTTTCATATACATATATATATATATATATGTATATGTATATGTATATGTATATGTGTATATGTATATGTATATATATGTATATATTATTATTATTATTTTTTTTATTATTATTTTTTTTAAACAAAACTTTTACTGCCTTTGTATGAAACCTATCTAGTCCTTTTGGTTGGTTTTTGGTCCAAATGAGCTCAGATTTGACATACCACAAAACATCTTACTTTCCTGTTTCTTTAATGACTTCTAACAGCCACAGGCATTGAACTAGAGTTTTAAATTTGAATCATTAATGTGTGATCTCAGCCTGAATATAATGGAGCTTATGAAAAGTGTCCACTATAGTGCCCCCTTCCATAGAATGAAATGTCAACATTATTCGATTTGTACAAAACTTGGGGAATTAAAATCTTTCTATGAAAAGATGCAAAAAAAATATTATGGATAATAGACACCCCCCTCCCAGCAAATTATTTTTAATGTCCAGGTGTCTGGATATGGTATGCTGAAACCTAGGACTAGATACTTTTTTATAAACACGCTTTTAAAACGGCGATGGCTGATTTCCTGTTCATCATAGGCAGTGCTGCAATTCATTTTTGGGCTTGTTTCATGGGGTATTTAGATGCCAGAGTTGCCCCTATAGGAATGTACAAAGTTTACAATGGGGGAAAAAATTACTTTGTTATTAATTAGTGAAACTTTGCAGAAAACTCAGTTGTAGGCCCCTGAACAGAAAAGAAAATGAGAGGTAGGGTCCTCCAAAGCTCCCCTTTCAAGTGGATTGCACTCTGAATCACCCTCACCCTCTAATCATAACTGTATGTATAAATGGACAGTTGCACTATAGCTTTATTATACATAACGCTGTAACTATGGTTCTGTGAATCACGGATGAAAAGCGTTAAGTGATTGAAAACAACACTTTATTTAGGTTACTGCCATCAAAAAAGCCAATTGCACGTTCAGAACCTCATGTGTTGGTTCAGTGCCCTAGACCACACCTATATAAGTCAATTGGCACATTTCAGTATGGACGTAGTGGCCAGGGTGGCTGTCAGGAAGGCAGAATGACATGCTGGGCAGTTGCATACAGAGGCGGTTGCAATTCAGGGGTGGTCGCGAGTCTATGGAGGGCGCATAGGAAGGACACGTGCACGGTGGCAAGGGCCATCATCGCCACTTACGGGTTGAATTTTTTATTTTTGCTAATCTTATTATTGAAATTTATAATCCAGTGCACTTTTTCTTGTTTTGGAACAGATTGAGGAGGAGACACAGGTTTCTCGACCAACCCAAGCAGAGCAAGACCACTATGAAATGCACGTCAGAGCAGCCAACATTGTTAGTATTTTAGTTTTCATTCCCTTTGAAAATCTTTGACCCTCCTTAATTTGTGGCACATTTTTAAAAACCTAAAAATCTAAACTTAACTGGTCCATGAATATTTTGTCAATGTACTGGGTGTGTGAATTGCTGCTTCTTACAGGTTCGAGCTGGCGAGTCCCTGATGAAGTTGGTGTCCGACCTGAAACAATTTTTGATTTTGAACGACTTTCCCTCTGTGAATGACGCCATCAGCCTCCAGAACCAACAGCTTCGCTCGCTGCAAGACGAGTGTGACAAGAAACTCACATCCCTCAGAGATGAAATCGCCATTGACCTATATGAGCTAGAGGAAGAATATTACTCCTCCAGGTACAAATAGGATCATATTTGCTCCCATTTCATTTCCCCTTTACTCGCTTGCATATAATCACGTCTCCTTTTGCACTCACCACCAGCCAAAGGGAGTATCACTCATTTATACCTTTTTTTTGTCATACCATTGTTCGTTTTTATACATAATTATATATAGTATATATATGAGTATATATTTTGAACCTGAACATTTATAACATTGTAGTGCATAGGCAGCTGATACATTTAAAAGGAATATCAAAGGTTAAATGTTTTTGTTATGCTTTTTACTATATTGTTAAAAAATAGAAATTGCCTAAATTAATTGTACTTATTATTTTACTTCATTATTCAAAATAAAACTAAAGTTCATGTAAGGGAGATTTAAAATTCTCAACAATTCAGGGGTTATAATAATATAAGAATAAACATATTTATAAATAATATATTGTAAACTTGCAAAGATGTTATAAGAATATATTACATTCCCACATTGACTCTATAATATACATAAAATTCAGCATTGAGTTCTTAAGGACAACTTTTTTGTTTTGTTTTTTCTTTACATTTGGACTCTTTCTTTAATAAACACAAATGGCTCAAGCTGTATCTTGCAGTGTCCATTCAAGTGTAACTAATAAAAGAGACAAACCGCTGTAGTAGTTGGTCATTATTGAACATTAAGGACCTTCTTTATGAAGCATGTTGAGTGTGGGTTTCCTTACTACATTCCCTCTGCTTCTTTACCATCAGCAACTAACTGCCCTCTTTGCTGAACTAAAACTTTTCAATCAAACATCTTATTGTGTGTTAATTTAAAGTTTCAGTACTTCAGTAACATGCTTTATGTTGATGTAATGTTTGTATGACTGCTTTATTCTGACCTGCTGCTCTTGTCTGCTCCTGTTTCTTGCTGTGCTGCCTCTTTGCATCCTGCTGGTTTTTGCTCTACAAAGCTACAGTCTGTGGGACAACTCAGATGTGCCCCTTTGTGAGGCCTATCGTCGCCCAGACAGTTGGATGTCCCCAGACAGTAGCTGTAGTTCTCCGTCCGAGGACAGAGAGGACACTGATGGGCCTCTTGCACCAGAGACAAACCCTCAACACCACCTCAATGGACACAGCACCACCACAAGTGAAAAGCCCTGACAAACTGCTTAGTGAGTTGTTTACATTTGTATTTGGTGTAATAAACCACTAATGTGAGTTGTGTGACTCGGACAGATAGCAGTTACAACATTCATTCAAATTTGTGATGATACAAATATGGATATGTGCTTCGTGTTTTTGTGTAAAAGATCTTTAATAAAAGGTTATCTTAGGAGAGACATTTATCCAACTCGGTTTCAAACATGAACAATTACAGGTCACAATCCTAATTAGCAAACCCAAATAACAGAAAAATGTAATTCAGTAAAATGGTAATCAAGCTATTTGTACAATTTATACATTAAAATGTTGTCCTAGTTGCAACTAACTTTGAGCTGATCAGTATCGACGATTCATTTTCTTAAACTTCTCATAATGGTAGTCATCGGTGGCCTTTTCATTGTTGGGACGCTTGCGAACATTGGGAGGAGAGGGTGCTGTTGGAAGTTAATGGAATTATTACAAAGTTTAATAGAATAACATTGAATTTCAATTTTGTAGTTTCTTTTACCCTCTGGGCCTGTTTTTTCTGTGTCTCCAACACGCAACGGCCTTGGTTTAGGTTCCTCTTTATGTCTGTTGTTATGTCTTTGGGGAGCATTCACGTCCTCGTGATAAACTAGGAAAAAACATCGAAAGGAATAACCCCAAGCATCAGGCATAAGTTAAACTAAAAATTAATCATCAAAAACAAATGTACATGACCACTCACAGCGATTGTGTTGGACATAATTGACAGCAATGTTTGTAGGTACAAATGATGTTCCAAGGTCTTTTTTCTTATTTCTTTGCTCTGCCAACAACTTGGCTTTTGCCTCTTCTGTTTGAATAATGTTCTTGATTTTTGCACTGAAAGAATATTAAATATTGCAACTGCTTCACGACAAAATATCAGAACATCAGAGTGAAGTACACTTACTCAATGCCCAAGTCAACTTCAGGGATCCCGCTCAGCATCTGATTAGACAACATCTCTTCTGTTTTCTTGGCGGAATTGACCCTGATATTCTCTGGCAGCTCATACAGGTGGTCCTCTGCGTTTTTCACTTTCACCTTCTGTTCCTCATCTTCTACTAAACCTTTCTTCTTTTTCAACTCTGTCTCAATGTATTTCATCCTAAAAAAATCATGAACATGCATATCCTGAATAAATGTATTGTAAAACATAGGATCTGTAAAAACAAAAAAAAAACTTGAATGATGTAATAAAAGTCTTTCTTACATGTCAGCATCCTCGTCTCTTCTGTTGGTCTCAGCAGAAAATGAAGTACCAAGACTAAGATCTGTCTCATCTTCTGTCCTATTGATGGCATGGAAGATCACATTTTAGTCAGCATAATTTAAAAATCTGTACAAATGAAAGAAACCTTGGATTACTTACATGTCTCTGTTTCTATCTTTGACCTTCTTCATGTCTACAATTCCTCCAGACTTCAGTTTGAAGGGATCATTCTATAAAATACAGAATAGTAAAAACATTTCACTTAACTCAATGGCTCTTGTACAATCTATAGAAAACTTGTGACTCACATCAATTTCCGCTTCAGGTGGTAATTTTTCTCCAACCAACAAGGCCGTAACACTGATGGAGATAAATGTTACGATTCTAATTAATATTTAATTTGCAATTTCTCGCTGGAAATCACTCATCCTTACCTGACCCCATTCTGTCTCCTGCGCAAGCTCTGAAGCTCCTTTGCTTCCTCCAGTTTTGACCTGCAAAACAAAAAGATGTGTGAGGATTACATTTACAATTTTTACTTAAAACCAGATGGCAAATAATGTCCCAATGGAACCGACACGAGAGAACCGTGTACACAACGCAGGCAAAATGACCGACAATATCGTTTACACTACGTAAAATTATAATGTACCTGACTTCTTGTGTTGTCTCATCTTCTTCTTCATCCGAGGAGTCTTTTCTCCTTCTAAAATTCTTCCCACACGGCATTGTTTAGCCTATTTAACTGTGATGCTTTGACAAAAAAATGTCCGAATGAGAAAATGTGGGACTGCTTTAACCAACGTACAATAATATTACGTCACTTCCTATTCTACTTCCGGGTATATTAAGGCAACCATAATATTACGTCACTTCCTCTTCTACTTCCAGGGTCTCTAAAGCCAATCATAACAAACATGGCGCTGTGCAGACAGGTCTCTGCATTTATGCGCATTTCTTCTAATATTTTCCGAGGGTAAGGTTGCGGATTTTGTATTGTTGATGTATTAACTGCCGCTCAGTGAAATACATTATGCTCGAATAGTTTAAAAACTGAAATTAAAATGTTGAATGTTGTGGGCGTATGGTCAAAGTCATACATGCGGGGAAACTTTTAACGTTTGGAAATGCTGTTTTGCCAATAATTACTTTACTACAATTGCTCAAATACGCGGTGCTATTGCTCACGGTAACTTCAAAAAGTACTCAAACCTGTAACCTGTGTTTTTAAATGTTTACCAACCTAATACAGTGCTATGGACTGCGATTCTCATTATAAACATTATTATTTGTTATTAATGTCTCTTTTATATTCCACATCAGTCTGGGAAATTGGTATCCGCGTGCTGAATTCCACTGGCCATCTCATAGAACAGGAATCCAAAGCCTTGAGACACAAAATCTTCCCTGGATAGTCCCTGGTTTGTATTTCTACAGTAGCATTACAAATGATTTTAAATATATACTGACTAATCATTATTTTATTTATTAGGAAGAACCATGTTTGTGCAAACACAGGACACACCAAATCCAAACAGTCTAAAGTTTCTTCCCGGTCGCACAGTTCTTGATTCAGGAACAATGAATTTTGCAGGCCCTCGTGATGCTCACTGCTCCCCATTAGCCAGGTAATTGTTTTTCTCAAGACAATTTTAACACTGATTGATTGGATTATAATAGTTATTTATTTTGTAGTTATTAATAATATGTTTGTAGTTTGTTCTTGTCTCTGCTTTAAGGTTTTAACTGTAATGTGTTTTTGGGTTACCTTGAAAAGCCCAATATAAAAATAATATTTGTATTATTATTAGGCCCGAGCCCCTACAGGGCGTAGGGCCTATTGCTTCCGCAACGATGAGTGCCTGGGCCAAGCCCAGGCACTCATCGTTGCTAACTGTCTTGCCGAACTTGTGCGCGCAGCGCACAAGTTCGGCTGAGGTCGCGACCTTGCCCGATTCCACTATCCCAGCAACCCATGCCGTAGGCATGGGCCATCTTTATTACTGCTAAATGAATGGAAGTCAATGGGAGGTCAATGGCGGGCCCCGACGTCATGGCGAATGACGGGCGCGTCAGCGCCCGTCATTCGCCATTGACCCCACGGTGACGTGGGGAATGTCGAGAGCTTTCAAAAAACGTATAATATGTCATTCTAATGTTATCGGATATATTGTTTTTTGCTAAAAATATTATTAGGCCCGAGCCCCCTACAGGGCGTAGGGCCTATTGCTTCCGCAACGATGAGTGCCTGGGCGAAGCCCAGGCACTCATCGTTGCTAACTGTCTTGCCGAACTTGTGCGCGCAGCGCACAAGTTCGGCTGAGGTCGCGACCTTGCCCCGACTCCAGTATCCTAGCAACCCATGCCGTAGGCATGGGATATGCATATTTGTTCTTGCTAGCATGTCATTGTCAACATTGAGTCAATGGGCGAAGCCCATTGACTCATTATCCTAATGGGAAAGGTCCTAATGGGAAAGGTCAGAAAATTTCCCATTCATGAGAAAAACATTAGTTTCACGGAATTAAGTGAAATTTGCCAGAATGACTCATCATGTCACACCCATGCCATATTTTTCACTCTGTTGCCATGGCGATGCTTGAAATACCCCATGTTATCCTAATGGGAAAATTTACAAATTTTGCGACATTTCAAACTCTTATAACGGCTTCAGACCTTCAATGAAGAATGTGAGATTTGGCACGTTGATTCTTTACATCATCCCCATTAAAAAAGTCTGAGGTGCCAAGTTGGTATTTTGCACGGTGTTGCCATGGCGATGCCTGGAAAACCCCATGTTGGTGCATTTTGTGCATCAGTGCTCCCAATGTCTTTTGACTCTGTTTGGTGACAAGTGCAGCCCAAAGCCACAATAAAACAGAGGCAAGTGGCGGATCAGCGCCACCTGCAGGGAGTGCCCGGTCGGCCGAGTTCGAAGCGCGGCCCGCGAGGGCCGTTCGATGCCGCTTGCGGCTTTAATTAGGCCCGAGCCCCTACAGGGCGTAGGGCCTATTGCTTCCGCAACGATGAGTGCCTGGGCGAAGCCCAGGCACTCATCGTTGCTAACTGTCTTGCCGAACTTGTGCGCGCAGCGCACAAGTTCGGCTGAGGTCGCGACCTTGCCCTGATTCCACTATCCCAGCAACCCATGCCGTAGGCATGGGCCATCTTTATTACTGCTAAAATGAATGGAAGTCAATGGGAGGTCAGTGGCGGGGCCCCGACGTCATGGCGAATGACGGGCGCGTCAGCGCCCGTCATTCGCCATAGACCCCACGGTGACGTGGGGAAAGTCGAGAGCTTTCAAAAAACGTATAATTTGTCATTCTAATGTTTTCGGATATATTGTTTTTGCTAAAAATATTATTATTTTTATTTATTTTTTTATTTTTTTTTTTTTATTCTTCTGCTCTTTGAGCAGGAATTTGACCCCCTGAACATATTCGAAAACTCACCAAATTTTGCCCAAAATTCAGGTCTGCTGAAAAATTTATTTTTTTTATATGGTGCATTATTGGGCATAAAAAAATGGCGCGACAGCGCCACCTACAAAAGTCAAAATACATTGCGTCAATGGGAGACACCCCGACGTCAACTTTGTCGTAGATCCACCAAATTCGGTACACACATTCATCAAGTGATGCCAAACAAAAAAAATATTATTATGGCCACGCCCTCTGACAAACCGGAAGTCGGCCATCTTGGATTGAAAATTCCAAAATGCCAAGTCAGCGTTTTCGTTGACGTCGCATTTTCGTCAACTCCTCTGAAGGCGCTTCACCTGCAGGGCTGAAAATCACTGGACATCATCTAGACAAGTGGGGCATCCAAAGTTATCCAATTTACGTTGATCCCTATCACGGTTTCCGTGCGGCGACGCCGCAAAATTCCATCGGAATTTTTTGCAATTTTCTAATTTCAAAATTTGCTCCCGTTTGCGCATACAAAGTCCGATTGGACTCAAATTCAAATCAGTTGTAAAACTTTTGGGCCTAAACCTACTCATTGTGAAAGAAACAAAATTGGCGCGATAGCGCCCCCTACAGAATAACAAATACATTTTGCATGGAGGTCCCAAAATTTACTTTTCCCAAATGTTACGAAATTGCACACAAAATTCCAGTAGGTCATCCTGATCAATAAAGTCAATCAGACCCATGACGTTGTTTGTACCGTGTTGCCATGATGATGCGCCCAAAGTGCCCATGTTATCCTAATGGGAACGCTCCGAAAATTTCCCATTCATGAGAAAAACATTAGTTTCATGGAATTAAGTGAAATTTGGCAGAATGTCTCATCATGTCATCCTGATCAAAAAAGTCAATCACACCCATGCCATATTTTTCACTCTGTTGCCATGGCGATGCGCGAAATACCCCATGTTATCCTAATGGGAAAATGTACTAATTTTTGGACATTTCAAAGTCTTATATACAGCTTCAGACCTTCAATGAAGAATGTGACATTTGGCACGTTGATTCTTTACATCATCCCCATCAAAAAAGTCCAAGGTGCCAAGTTTGTATTTTGCACGGTGTTGCCATGGCGATGCCTGGAAAAACCCATGTTGGTGCATTTTATGTATCAGTGCTCCCAATGTCTTTTGACTTGTTTGGTGACAAGTGCAGCCCAAAGCCACAATAAAACAGAGGCATGTGGCGCGTTAGCGCCACCTACAGGGAGTGCCGGGTCGGCCGAGTGCGAAGCGCGGCCCGCGAGGGCCGTTCGATGCCGCTTGCGGCTTTAATTATTATTATTTTTTTTTCTTCTTCTGCTCTTTGAGCAGGAATTTGACCCCCTGAACATATTCGAAAACTCACCAAAATTTGCCCAAAATTCAGAAGTGGCGAAAAATTTATTTTTTTATATGGTGCATTATTGGGCATAAAAAAATGGCGCGACAGCGCCACCTACAAAAGTCAAAATACATTGCGTCAATGGGAGACGCCTCGACGTCAACTTTGTCGTAGAACCACCAAATTCGGTACACACATTCTTCAAGTGATGCCAAACAAAAAATATTATTATGGCCACGCCCTCTGACAAACCGGAAGTCGGCCATCTTGGATTGAAAATTCCGAAATGCCGAGTCAGCATTTTCGTTGACGTCGCATTTTCATCAACTCCTCTGAAGGCGCTTCACCTGCAGGGCTGAAAATCACTGGACATCATCTAGACAAGTGGGGCATCAAAAGTTATCCAATTTACGTTGATACGTATAACGGTTTCCGTGCGGCGAAGCCGCAAATGTCCATCGGAATTTTTGCAATTTTTAAATGTCAAAATTTGCTCCCGTTTGCGCATAAAAAGTCCGATTTGACTCAAATTCAAATCAGTTGTAAAACTTTCTGCCCTAGACCTACTAATTGTGAAAGAAACAAAATTGGTGCAATAGCGCCCCCTACAGAATAACAAATACATTTGCATGGAGGGCCCAAAATTTAGTTTTCCCAAATGTTACGAAATTTCACACAAAATTCCATTTCCTCATTCAAAGTCAATCAGACCCATGTCGTTTTTTGCATTGTGTTGCCATGGCGATGCGCCAAAGTTCCCATGTTATCCTAATGGGAACGGTCCGAAAATTTCCCATTCATGAGAAAAACATTAGTTTCATGGAATTAAGTGAAATTTGCCAGAATGACTCATCATATCATCCCAATCAAAAAAGTCAATCACACCCATGTCATAATTTTCACTTTGTTGCCATGGCGATGCGCGAAATACCCCATGTTATCCTAATGGGAAAATTTACACATGTTTGGACATTTCAAAGTCTTAAACGGCTTCAGACCTTCAGTGAAGAACGTGAGATTTGGCACGTTGATTCTTTACATCGTTCCTGTCAAAAAAGTCCAAGGTTCCAACTTTGTATTTTGCACGGTGTTGCCATGGCGATGCCTGGAAAAACCCATGTTGGTGTATTTTGTGCATCAGTCCTCCCAATGTCTTTTGACTTTGTTTGGTGACAAGTGCAGCCCAAAGACACAATAAAACAGAGGCATGTGGCGCGTTAGCGCCACCTATAGGGAGTGCCGGGTCGGCCGAGTGCGAAGCGCGGCCCGCGAGGGCCGTTCGATGCCGTTTGCGGCTTTAATATTATTATTATTATTACCCATGTGTAGTTAAAGTCTTGTCCTTTTGGTCCTTTTCAGACAGCTCTTTAGAATAGATGGTGTAAAAAGTGTTTTCTTTGGCCCGGATTTTATCACAATAACAAAGGTATTGCCAAGGTTTTATGGTATCAGTTTAATGTGATTAATGCATTGTTTCTAACCATACAAAAATAATGTAAAAATAACCTAGGCTGGTGCTGAAATGGAATGGAAAGTCATAAAGCCTGATGTATTTGCCACCATTATGGATTTTTTCACATCTGGACTGCCAGTGGTCAACGACGACAGCAAGCCTAATCCAGATACAGGTAAAATACAGTTAAAATTTAGTTTTAAAAAAACAACAAAAAAAGAAGTTTTATTCAAACATATCTTGCTCTGTTTGTTTACTATTTCAGCACCATCAGATGAAGATGATGAGGTTGTTGCTATGATTAAAGAGTTGCTGGATACTAGAATAAGGTATCTATGACAATTTGATTATAGCAAATTAAATATTATTGTAATTTCTTATGCTCTGTCTCTTTTTTAGACCCACGGTGCAGGAGGATGGAGGTGATGTTATCTATCGGGGATTTGAAGATGGGGTTGTTAAACTGAAGCTACAGGGCTCCTGCACTAGTTGCCCCAGTTCTATTGTTACTTTGAAGAGTGGTATTCAAAACATGCTGCAGTTTTACATCCCAGAGGTGGACTCAGTGGAGCAGGTTTGTTCTTCGTTTTTGCATACACGCCAGACAAGTCACAGCGATGTATAGATACTTATACTTTCCACTTGTTTGAAAGGTAAAAGATGAAGACGAGGAGGCCGCTCAAGTTTAAATCATGTTGCACAGCCAACACATTCTTCTGCCCTTCTCAGTGGAGTCAAATGACGTAAAACAAAAACAGTGAAACATATCATTGTTTTCAAAGACAAACTGGGGAAATTTGTGTATTGTCTTTACAAAATAATGTCAAAAATATAATTTAGTTTTTTTACTTATAAGAAAAAAACGCACACATTTCATGTCAAACTAGTTTTTCTTCTGAAGTGCAAACTGTTTAAAAATAATACTGATTATTTATTATTAAACCACTGTAAATACAATGTGTCTTTCATTTCCTTTTACATATAATTTTATCTAGAAAACATCAAAGCCAGAACAAATCATGTTTTATTATTTCTTCTTAAAAAATTATAAGAATGTTACTATTAGGGTAAATAACCATGCTTAGCTACTACTACTACTACTACTACTACTACTACTACTACCATAGTTTATTATTATACTGCTATAGTTCATTATTGTACAAGTGTTCCTGGGAAGAGGAGGACTAGATTACAGCTGTGTGACACATGTTCAGAAAATGTACAAGATATTCTATATCTGACTATACATCTAACCAAATAACTAAGTAGGGCAATGACTTATTGACAGGCAGGTGCTGGCTCATGACTTGTCACCCTGGTCATACCAGTACAAGTATGCACGTCGCAGTCAGATAACATGTAAGGAGGCCTGGCTGGCTTGTGCACCAACGAAGGGACGCAAAGTCTAAACCCCTGGTCACAAGAAGGCGGACTCCGGTCCGGATCCGGACCACCAAGACGCGATCCAATCCGGACCCGAGTTTTTTAGCCTATATCTGGTGAATTTCAAAGTTTATAATGCGCTCATTTTATAACCATCTTGCGCAGCTTATAGTCTTCGTCGCGGTAGAGAGCGGAGTCTCCTCCGAACGAGGCGGAGTGATACGGTAAAGTTTTTAAGAGAGCCACACACGGTGCGGTTCAGCCAATGAGATCAGCGTATTTCGGGAAGGTGCCGTCATCTATTTTTAGATGCGCAGATTTACACATAGACAGCAGCGGCTCAGCTTTACGGGGAGAAGGTATAGCAAGCTCCAAAAAAAGAAAGGTGGACACGGAAAATAGAACTTTTAAAGAAGAATGGACTAATCAATACTTGTTCATCCTACCAGAGACATCTTTCCCAACACTAAAGAAAGTAGCCCTGTACATATTGTGTATGTTTGGTTCAACATACTGCTGTGAAGCTGCTTTCTCCACAATGAACACCATCAAAAACAAATACCGTTCCAGGCTCACCATTGACCACCTTCACATGTGCTTGAGGATGGCTTTAACAGCATTCAGCCCTAGATTTAGAATGCTTGCAAAGCAACAAAGAGCTTACTTCTCTCAGAAAAAGTCAAATGCTTTGTTAGTTCAAATTATTTATCAATGTTCAGTGTTCTGTAGTTTTTGTAACAAGCACTTTTTTAAATTTTGTTTCACTTTCCAGTCAAAAAGCATGTTTTTGTTTTACTTTGAAATAAACATGTAATTTATTTTCATAGTTAAATGCACAACTTAAAAACTGTGTTATCGTTACAGCTGTTAAAATTGGAACTAAAAATGAAACGGAAGCTTCGGACCTTCACTTGACGATTTTTTTAAAATTCGGACCTCAGTGATATTTTATTTGTGACCCCTGGTCTAAACCATGGTACCACTTTAGTTTGCGTATAAAACTCATTATATGAGCGTAAACATGCAGTCTTTGCATGAGAATGTAAACAAAGACTCCTTGTACAAGCATTGCTAAAGTATTGGATTAAGTAAATTCTCTGGATTGTATTTCTATTTCAAGTGTATTCTTTATCTTAGCAGAAACTAATACATCCGCCATGTTACACTGCAAGGAACTGTTTTCAAAAGTTTACAATACGCTTTCAACTAAAACGTAAATGCTCCTGTCTGCCTAGCGTATCGTAGGCATTTTAGCAGGTCTACATGTTAATGAGAGAAGTTTGTTTTAATATGTGGTCTAGCATGAAGTTGATGAATGGGTGTTAAGAAGATTGGACTTGAGGACGAATGGTTTGTAATCCTTGAAATGGACTGAAAGGAGAGAAGTTGTGTTTCAAAAAATCCCCCAAAAACAAAAAAGTTTGAGAATTGGGTTAAATGGGGGTAGACAAGTAATACAATAAGTGCATCCATGGCGCATCCTGGTGCCACGTCAGAAAAGTCTGCGTCTATGTGCGCAGCGTGATTGGCAGGCGCTGCAGCCAATCAGAGCGCGCCATACAGATCCTGTTCCGTGGTTACTGCGGAGGCACAACTCAAGTGACAGGCGTTCCCCGCAGCCACACTATTCAGCTACACCAGTCCAGAAGCCAACATGTGTGGTAAGTACGAGAGAAAGCCTTTGATTTTTCAATATGGAAATGTATGTTTCAGGAGCAGGCAATAAACCAGCAGTAAATCGCGCCGTACATTTTTTGTATCAGTGAGTAAGTGAAATATTAGCTGGTGATGGATAAGGGCTTAGCATTCACCAGTTAAGCTAGTAACAGGCTACTCTAGTACCATTAGCTACATTTTAATGAACGTATCTTAATGTGATTCGTTTATGTTTGGGTGATTATTGTGTCATTAATCTGGATTGTCTACAAACGGTGGGGATGCATATATGCCATTACGTGAAATTAATATAACGATAATGTTATGTGAAGCCATCAAAAATGTTTCTTCTCCTGATAAGTGATGGATATAGCAGATTTGGTTATATTTGTGGCCTATAATTGTCTCCTACAATCCATTACCAATCCATCATGTATTAAGCGTTGGCAGATCTGTTCTCAGTGCAGCCACAGTCTGAAAACACTGGTCAGACTGGACTCACTTGTTCTGTCCCCCAAGCTCAACGTGTCCATACTATTTTTAACTTTTATTAATATACTGTATAACTCCAAAAAGTTAATCTTTATCTTCAACAAGGGACTGCTTTGGATGTTTAATTCAACGCAGATTTGCTTACTAACTTCTATTTGCTTTTCCTGTTGGCATATTGCCCCAGGTCCATCATCTGCTCTCATGAATGAATGCTCTGTTTAACCAGTACATACTCTGCTTTACTTCCATCCATCCCCAACTGCGAATAGGCTTGGTAAACTTTATATATCACCATTTACCTTTACTGTACTGTATTGCATTGTACTACAATATCTACTCTGAACAGTGTCATGAGAAAAGTATGAATCTTCTTTTGACATTTAGTGTTTTATTATATTGACATAGTCATTCAGCGTTTCAAGAGTTAAACCTAACAGATTTTCATTGGATGCTAACCTCTATATATGACTTTATAACTGGTCTTTCAGGTTGGGATATTTGTTTAGTTATGTGTTTCTGTGCTAGTTATCTGATATGTTTGAAGTATTTGTTGTATTTCTACTTGTCAGTATGTGAAATCCCTTGTGACAATGACGCATTTTCCCAAGGAGATAATTAAAGTGGCTTGTCTTATCTGTCCCCCTCCCCAAAGGAATTTTTGCCTATCTCAACTACCATGTACCAAGGACTCGCAAAGAGATCCTTGAGATCCTTCTCAAAGGCCTGCGGCGTCTGGAGTACCGAGGTTATGATTCTGCCGGTAAGAATATACAATAGAAATGCCCAAGGCCCAGGCTGGGCCATAATTTTTTTCATATATATATATTTTTTCTCTTGTTTCCCCAACTAAATAAAGTGTCTAATAATGATTAGCTATGCTAACCATGGTGCTTTTATTTTGTTTTGACTTTTTGTTTTTCTTAGGTGTGGGCATTGATTCTGGAAACAGCAAAGAATGGGAATCAAACGCAAAATGTATTCAGCTGATTAAGCAACGTGGAAAAGTAAAGGCTCTGGATGAGGAGATTCACAGTAAGAAAATGTTGAGCTGTTGAATTTTTTTCATCACACTGCTGCTTTTAAAATGTTTTCTCTGTGTCTGACCTTTAGAGCAGCAGGATCTGGACCTTGATGTTGAGTTTGATGTTCATCTTGGCATTGCACACACCCGATGGGCCACTCATGGAGTGCCAAGCCCAGTTAACAGCCATCCACACAGATCGGACAAGAGCAATGGTACCATTTGAATAAAGCACTAACATCAGTTTTTCAATTACTATTCTATTATCTGTTTATTTCAGAGTTTATTGTCATTCACAATGGAATTATTACCAACTACAAAGATCTGAAGAAATTCCTGGTAAAAAGAAATGTTTTATGTGAAATCTAAACAAAAACAAAAAAAACAAAAAAAAAAAATCTTTCTTAAAAAGACACTGACTTAAAGTTTGTGTACAGGAAAGCAAAGGCTATGAGTTTGAGTCTGAGACCGACACAGAGAGCATTGCTAAACTGGTGAAGTATATGTATGATAACAGAGAAAGTGATGACATCAGCTTTGCTACACTGGTTGAGCGAGTGATCCAGCAACTGGTGAGCGCTCCATAATACCAAACTAGACATTAGAGCCATCAGAGATTACGAGTCTAAAAGCGTTCATGTTTCAATTGTTTTCCTGTCAGGAGGGAGCTTTTGCATTGGTCTTCAAGAGTGTCCATTACCCAGGAGAGGCAGTTGGCACAAGGTATGCATATAGTATACTATGTAACTCCTATCAGATTATTTCATCTTAAAGAATATTTCATATAAATTTTGTTTTTAGGAGGGGAAGTCCTTTGTTAATGGGAGTGAGGAGCGATCACAAGCTGTCCACTGACCATATTCCAGTGCTGTACCGTTCCTGTATGTAAACATAATCTAGTATTGGACACATTATATAATATAATATGATATTAAAATATATATAAATATATTGGTATTCATTCACTATAATAATTTTTTTTTTTTTTTTTTAAGCTGGAAAAGATAAGAAGAGCTGCAGCGCTTTGCCAAGGACAGACCAGGATACCTGCCTGTTTCCTGTTGATGAGAAGGCTGTGGAGTACTACTTTGCTTCTGATGCGAGGTAAGTGTCCTAATTTATCACAATTACCGGTACTTAAATGTGTCCTTTTAAGGATATTGTTGCAAAGTCATTTCAAATTCATTCATCTTTGCAGTGCAGTGATAGAACACACAAACAGGGTAATTTTCCTGGAGGATGATGACGTTGCTGCAGTCATGGATGGTAGGCTATCAATCCATAGGATCAAACGTACAGCGGGAGACTACCCAGCCCGAGCCATCCAGACCTTGCAGATGGAGCTGCAGCAGATCATGAAGGGTGAAAGTTCACACTTTATAGAGGCATAACCCTATTTTACATTTGCATTTCTCTGTCTTGATTCTTATTATTATTTTTTTAACAACCTTGTTATTACCACTTTTAATTGTGTGGTTGTATTCTTCAGGAGGCAATAAACCTGTCGCCTTCAGGCAATCTTTGGTCATAGTAGTAATTTTCTTTGGCTTTGTGATGTAGGTGACCCAATGTAAAATGACCTTTTGGTCCTAAACCAAAATACTGTCTTTCTGTGATGCCTAAAATTATGTGTCATTAACATTAAATATAGTATTTTGGTGATTTATTTATGTACTTGTGTGCCTTCCCCTGTAATCCTGTAGATGGCAGTGGTAAATCAAGTGTTGTGAACAAAAAATCTTCAAAAGCCTTTACACATCAGGGAAAAGTGCAACTTTTAAAATGTTATCCTGCTTCAGAGCGCTTAAAGACCACTAATTTATTTAGGTAATGGTGTTTTCTCTCCCTTTTAGGAAACTACAGTTCTTTCATGCAGAAGGAAATCTTTGAGCAGCCAGAGTCTGTGGTCAACACCATGAGAGGAAGAGTAAATTTTGAAAACAACACAGGTTAGGAATGGATCCCTGTTAAGGTTAATTAAAGCACAACTCCAGTATTCTTACCTATATTTCTGTTGCTGATTTTTATTTATTTGGCCACATTATTACGTTACCTAGAAGTTATTAAAAATTCTGTCTTGCTGCAGTAATTGATTGGCTGCTGTTGTTTTCACAGTGACACTTGGTGGACTGAAAGACCACATCAAAGAGATCCAAAGATGCAGACGCCTGATCCTTATTGCTTGTGGCACCAGTTACCATGCCGGTGTAGCGGTGTGTAAAGCTTAACATAGCAGTTTTATTTTAATGGGCTCTGTTTAGCAATACACACCTGACTAGGTCAACTTTGTCTGCGTTGTGCACTACTCTGCTTAATGCAATGCTTTGTTTATACATCAGACTCGCCAGGTGCTGGAGGAACTGACTGAGCTGCCTGTGATGGTGGAGCTAGCCAGTGATTTTCTGGACAGAAACACTCCTGTGTTCAGAGATGACGTGTGTTTCTTCATCAGCCAATCAGGTGAGAGCACAGACTTGAGTACCATTGAATAGTCTCATCCAACAATGTGCTGAATGTCTCTACACACTCTTGACCCCCTTTCATCTATCATGTCTGTCTTATCCAATAGAGCAGGGGGATATGGCCTGCATTTTTCATCGCTATATCAAAGAAAATTTGAAAATGTACCCAAAAGCTACTTAGTGGTGTTTAGCTTCTGTTGATCATGTGTCTTTCATTATTAGAGTTTTTAGCCACTGTAGAGCCTCTAGTCTTTGTTCAAGTTGTGGTTTTTCTTTCATCCCGATATACAGTTTATAACCTCCCATTACCTGCAATATGATTCAGTGTTATTGTTGTTCTGGTAGGTGAAACAGCCGACACCCTGATGGCCTTGCGCTACTGTAAAGAGAGGGGAGCCTTGACAGTGGGCATCACCAACACAGTTGGTAGCTCCATCTCCAGAGAGACGGACTGCGGAGTCCACATCAATGCAGGCCCTGAAATTGGAGTGGCAAGTACAAAGGTGAGTTTCTCTTTTTGCTGTTGTTGAACATTTTTTTCGAACTATGAACCAGCCTTACTGAAATGGATCATTGAACGCTATATTGTAATGCAGTTAGTTGGGATAAAGTTACTTCTTACTGTAAAGTGATGGCATTATTTAGATCTGTTGCTGGATGTTGGGCAATAATTTCTTGCTTCATTTTAGTAAATAAATTTGACGCCCAGTGACACTAAATGCAAGCCAGATGATTTTCTGTTTTGTTTCATGAAAACCTGCATTTATTCTTCTCTGAGCCCAAAGGGAGTCTGATATTCTCCTCTAAAATTTCATACAGTCAGGTTTCATGATTTCAGCTAATGCTCTCCACCTATTGTGACTAAATGTAGTAGGGTTTTGGCCATGCCTTTTGAGTGAGCGCGGGCTGGGAGTGTGTCCCATCTTGGCTTTGTGTGCTGTGTTGCTCCAGAGTCTCTCAGACGCCCTCATTTACTGCTGGGGCCACACACCCAAAGTCGGCACGAGAAAGTTATCAACACGTGGCACACCCCACTCCCTCAAATGATTTGTGAGGGAGCATTCTCTTAGGCATTCTCTTTTTGTAAACTAATACTAATATAAAACTAATGCACTGCAGGAACTGTTTTCTTATTCAATTAACTGTGGGCTTTATGCTTCAGTCGTTATATAATGTATTCTGCATGAGAGACCCACTGGCTAGAAAATGTTCTCTTACAAATTTTTTTTGTTATTAAAATTGCGTCAGATTACAGCATATTAAGAGTGCTGTCATAAGAAAACAGACAGACACAGCTCGGTTCTTGGCTGTCCGCATAGAGGGTTTTTAAACTTCGTTTTTTGTTATAGAGGATTTAGTTACATTTCTTGGCCTCTATTGAAATACACAGATGATACTGCATTTAGTTCATGACAGAGGGCTGTATTTTATTCCTGGAAGGAGTAAATTTGATATAGTACAGCTGTTATGCCAAGTTGCCTTTATTGTTGGTTGGCATGAAGTTTTTTTTGTCTCATCTGGACATTATTTTTCTGAAAAACAAAAGCTGCTCATTGCCTTGTGAACATTTTTGTCTCATGTCTACCTTGCCTCATGGTTTCTGTAATGTAAACATTGTCTTTTCTTTTCTGCTGTTCAGGCCTACACCAGTCAGTTTGTTGCTCTGGTTATGTTCGCCCTTTTGATGTGTGACGACAGGATTTCTATGCAGCCAAGACGTCGGGAGATAATCCAGGGGCTCAGAGTGCTTCCAGGTAAAAAAAAAAATACAAAACGTGTACTCAATTAGTTACTTTCCATATGTGCATGCACTGCAGCCTATTAATGAAACTTCACTGTTAAATTTATGAAATGGTAACTATTAATAAGAGGAGGTTTAAAAGTAAGGGACAAGAGAAACGGCAAGGGTTGTCCACTGGCTCTATGCCTTTGCATGCTTCTCTGGATCAAAAACATATGATGGCATGTCCTTAATGTTAAACTAATAAGAAATGTCTGGACAATGAGCTGCTCCCTGTCTAAAATTATGAGGTTAAGCAGTGTAGCTATGAATTTATGACTGCAACAAAAAAGTCTTTTAAATCCAATTACTTGAGATTATACATGAAAAAAGATGGTAATTGTGTTTTTGTCTACAATAGATTTGATTAAGGACGTTCTGAGTCTGGATCAGGAGATCAAGATATTGGCAGAAGAGCTTTACCAGCAGAAGAGTGTACTGATTATGGGCCGTGGGTACCATTATGCTGCGTGCCTGGAAGGAGCACTGGTAAAGAATAAAACCTTCAGTCACAAGAATTCTCTGTAACATAATGTATATTGTTTTTTGAATAACCAGACTTGATTGTTTAATGTGTAGAAAATTAAGGAGATCACCTACATGCACTCGGAGGGTATTTTGGCCGGAGAGCTCAAGCACGGTCCGCTGGCTCTTGTGGATAAACTCATGCCTGTGATCATGATCATCATGAGAGACCACACCTACATCAAGTGCCAGAATGCTCTGCAGCAGGTTGTCGCTCGCCAGGTGATCTCTTTTACCATTTATCTCTGGACAGCATATGAGCCATGTAGGTTTAAGCCAGTGACAATAGCGTTGTACTTGTCACAATCTATACTTTCCCAAACTAAGCTTGCATATTCAGCTACAGCCTGTTACTGCAGCCCTGGAATATGTTGAAATATGGGATATGTAGCTCCATTTAGTATCACTCATTCCTTGTCATCACATATAATTACTAAAATTGCTAAGTAATGGCACTTAGTAGATTGGCAATAACGTGTAGCATACGGTCTTTAAAATATACACTTGCCTTACTAATTAAAAACAATATTCAGCATGTAATGTATTATTATCCTTTCTTGCTACACAGTCAATTCCCCATCTCTCACTCTGTGCAGAGTGAGATCACTGATATAATGTGGCGCAGATGCTGGGGTTTGTGGTGTTAAAGTCATTTACAATTTAAGCCCCTGAGACCCACCAAACCATTTTCATGCATAGATCCAGTTCCTGACTAAGCTGTTATTTCAAGGTTTTGTTTATAGAACCAATTCTTGACTAAGTTGTTATTATTTCTCAGGGTCGCCCGATCGTTATCTGTGACAAAGACGATTATGAGACAGCCAAGAACTCGAGCCGCACCATCCGAGTCCCGCACTGTGTGGACTGTCTGCAGGGCATCTTGAGTGTGATTCCTCTGCAGCTGCTCTCCTTCCACCTGGCTGTGCTCCGAGGATATGATGTAAGTGATGACTGTTATTTTACCATTTCACTTTTTAATCTAAAAATCAAGTTTGGTGATGCTTAATTTAGGATTAATAAGTGGCAATGTTTTCCCATAATTTTCAAAAGATTATTTTTACAGAATGGTGGGCCTTGTAAGTGCATGCAAGTCATTGCAAAATTACAAATATCTTTGTTTATTCGGTGTTTGAAAATTGCAGATGTTTTAGTTTAGTTATATAATAATTTCTTTCAATAAAAAGCAAGTGTAATATATTGATTGGTGATGGATAGGTGGAGTAAAAGAATTCAAAACTGTTCATTTAAAATGGTCTGGCAGGAATTTAAAAGGTGCAAAAAAGATTTTTGTGTTTGCATCCAGGTGGACTGCCCCAGAAACTTGGCCAAATCAGTGACAGTGGAGTAGCCCGAGATGCAGGCTGGTGGTACAGGGCGCAGAGTGCAGCAGAATGAAGAAATCAGAAGGCTTTGTGTCCAGTTCATGACACTTTTATAGCAGTTGTTTTCTCAGTTAGAGGAAACATTTTTATCTGTAGTAACTCAATGTCTAATATTTGGGAGTGTATGTCATATTATTGTTAAATGTGTTGTCTAAGTGGCAAGGTCTGGGCTGACATCATGTTTACTTAAAACACATTTTAGCTTTTGTCATCTCCTCGCTGAATGCTGGCTTTAATTATAAAAGCTCATTTTTCTAAGTGCAATGATTTGTAAAGATGATTGTTTTCCTTGGCAGCTAATTATTGTGTCTTTACTCTAGTAAATGGCCATTTTTAATCATTCCAAATGTCACAGCGGTGTTTTATTGCAACATGTTTCTGTTTTACTGATAGTACATTTACTGTATTTCATTCTGATCACCACACCATTTAATGTTGCCTTATGAGTGACTTTTCTTACTGTATAGATACTGTGCACATCTTATTTTTACTGCAGTTAGAACAACACAGAGTTGTGTTTCTATGTATTTAATTCCTTAAAAATGCATTAAACATTGTCTTGTTATGCCTTGTAGTATACCTTGTAGTATGAAGGGTTTTAATGGCCATGGAATTCTTAACATGAATTCTTAACATGAAGTTACAACAAATTTTCAGCCCACACCTTGCCAATGTCACATACACTTTGACAACATTGGGACCATTTTTGTCATTATCTATTATATGTTATATAATCTGTTATTCTTTAAAAAATATTTTTTCTATTATTTTGGTTACTTAAATAAGGAATGTGAATGTTACATTCAAATTTGTTGGTGTTTGCAAAGGCAACACCCCCTTTTTGTTTTGTTTTGCAAGGTGCAATTTCTCAAACCAAAATATGCTTACTTTGTAGCCAATTGCATTGATGCTGAGCAGTAGTGAAGTCTCTTCAAGCCTCTTAACGTGGCAGGTCACATGCAGCTTTGCATCTCTCTAGATAATCAAACAAAAGAAAAACACAGAATTGAGATAACTGTAGCTGCTTATATTTTATATTTCAACTGTAGACTGTTTTTGTAATGGTTCTGTTCCATCAGGTTTTTTCATTTTTTTTTCTCCCACCTATCCTGAGCCTGTCTAATGGCTGAAACTGGGCATGTTACTGGTACTTGAGCTGAGTGTGAGGCTTTGGCCTCTGCTCTCTGAGCTTTAAGATGATGAAGGGCACTGATGCAATAAAGTGTCAAAAAATTATCCTGTTGTTTTTATTTTTGGTTGCGATCACAACTATAATGCTGTTTTAAGTTGTGCACTTTTCACTTTATTATTAAGCACACAAATGTTAGAATTTCAAATCACACAACAGATAAATGGGAGTCTATTTGTGACAGGTCTCTCATCATGAAGAGTCTCTAACTATGCTTATGGCTTCAGAGGTGGGCCACGTTGGCCCTCAGCCGTGGAAATGTAATGTATCTGATGTGGAACTACAGGAGCACATAGATGAGAGCCAAAGATAATTTAGCAAACAAACAAAAGCTAACAAAATATGAGCAACCTGCTGACCTCTCTGCAGTTGTTTCTGCACAAAAGACTGTAGAAAAGTAGGGGTGAGGTAAACTAGCTTTTGTCCAGTCATTGGTTTTCAATCTTGCATCAACAATTCATAAATGCACAGCTGTAAAAATAGAATAGACAAGGCTCTTTGACACACAATGAAATGTATTTCACTTTCCTTTTCTTCACTGTCAAATAGTACAAATCTAATTCATTCAAAAGTGATTCTATTTAACACATTTTAAGCAGTGCTCTTTGAAGCAAACTGTTCCCTTTTCACATACTGGACCCTTCTGAATAATAAATTACATTAATGGTGAGTTAATGTGATTTGGTGAGTTGTATATGTTACACAGCTGAATCTGCAAATTGGAAACTAAGTCTTCAGGAAAAAAAATGTAATAGCATAGTATTTCCCTCAAGTGATGAATAAATCAAAAATCACATTTGGAGGTCTAAACAAAACTTTTTTCGCTGTCAGCGAATGAATCCACACCAGTTATGGTGACTGCAGCATGGCCAATTTTCTCTTATGACTACATACAAAGCTGAAGCTTGTTATAGTCTTATTTTTTGCAGTCAGCGTGTAGAAACAGGCAAATGAATGCAAGTGAAAGAAGTTTACATAAAAATGCAAAACACTGAAAATAAGAAATTCAAGAACGATTGCATGCAAGATTAAAGATGTATGCTACATAATCCACTTGTTTCTCGAATATATTGTGCAGTTTTGTAAAAATACACGTTGTTTTGCATTGTGCTGGTCCTAAAAACTGGCCAGTTTTGTGTTGTCATATCAAATTACAAAAGGCAGCAGCTCCAGGATAATGGAGAGACATGTTCATCAGTCCGGTGTTCTCCTTTACTACTGTCTGAAAAGGTTTCTGAAATTCAAGCATAAGAGAGATTGCACTTTTGATCTTACAAATTACTGCAAACAAGTCCAGGTTGTTCACCCCCTGCAGTAACAGTTCACATATTATTGCTACAATCAATACTGGTTGTAATGTTGTAATTCTTTCTACAGTCCAGGCCGTGGTGGAGGGCGGGATGGGGGCGGAGCTCGTCCTGGGGGTGGTCCTAATGGAGGAGGGGGGAGTGAGGAGGTTGGGGAAGCAGGAGGGGATGAAGTTAAAGGTGGTGCAGGGATGAGTAAGGCTGTCAGAGGAAGAGTATGGCTGGGTGCTGCAGTGTAGGGTGGAGGTCCAATGGGTGATGAGGGGGGTGGTGGAGGTCCCATGGGTGCTGGAGGAAGAGTCCCCAGTGGGGCAGGTGGGCTGATGCTCGGAGGGCTGTAGATCGGGCAAGGGTGGTTGTAGCTTGGGTGACATGGAGGTGGGGATTTGGTTCGGGTGAAGTTTATACATCTCCCCTGAGACAAGAATTTAACCAAAAATAAAAATATTAATTAAATTAGGGTAGCGCACCATCACATATCACACCCCAATAATAAATAATACACACAAACAAGCATAGTGGCCAGTGAATTGAATTCCTTCACAATGGAAAGGACACAAGCCATTAACAAACTACAGCACTTATATTATGCTTGTTTTGCTGATAAGCTCTCAGGCAGTTCTTTCTAGCAATAAAAACTGGAGAATTAACCAATTAGCCAATTAATCCCACCAGCATTTAGTCCACCAGCATTTTAAAATGAATATTTTTGAATATTCTGGACAAATCCTACTGATGTTCAAAAGAGAACAGTGGGGGCTTTTGTGTCTATCTACCAGCAACCTCAATATAGTGGGAAAAATGTAAAATTAATGCATCAGTGGGTCAAGTGAATGGTCTACAGGTGTTCTACTAGGATGAGGCCAGTAAGATATTTGAAAGCAGATGGGATTGATGAACAACAGTCAGGAAGAGATCTGAGGTGCTCTGACAAATTTAAAAATCCTTTATAACAGCATGGACAGCCATCAAGGCAATAAAAAAAACCCATAAAATACATCTATTTCATTAATAAAAATAAAGGATATCCACCAAAACAAAGTGAGATTATTAAGTTGTGCTGTGCCTCTTCTTCGGTTCATTAGTGGGAAGTTATAAAAACAGTCTTATAATTGTAACCAGAACAAGTTTGTTTACTGCCCTCCTCCACTTTGAAAAACGTTTCTTTCAGTGCATTTAGTTTAACTGATTAAGTGCTCTCTGTACCAAAATGAAATACACTTAAAATCTACTAAAGAATCCTGGCACTTGACCCACTGTAGCTGCAGTTGAGCTGACACCGTTGAGACGATTACATCACCTTCTCGAGCTGAGTGTATATTTTAATAAGTCAGACGGTTGTCAATGCTGATCCTGCACCAGTACTGAGATTGCACTAGTATACATCTACACATCCCATTTAAAACAATACTGGGGGCTAAGGATATTTGATTGAGCACTTGCTATATTGTACTTTTACACTTCTGCTCTATAGGCTCAACAGGCTGTGTATCTCAGCTGCCAACATCAGTGCAGCAGCTGGCCATTGAGGATTGTTATAATGACTTCTCCAGACATCTATACATTGCAGCGCACTGTAGCCAGACACTGTACTCTAAATCTCAACTTTCCACAACTTTTCTTGGGAGAATCTATGTGTGCACTTCATCATTCACACCTGCGCCCATTTTCTCACCAAGAGACTTGCCCTACATTTTCTATGGTAAAGTCCTGCTAAATCTAAAAGTAGTACATGCTCAATAATCTCACCTTTTCACCTGGGTGAGGTCTCATTATTGACACACGGTCGTAGCCTTTTTTCAGAAGTACCCACAATGCATCCAGCTTGGTCTGAAGGAAAAACAGCAGATATGAAGACAACCAAGTTAATTCAGCTACTGGCAGGGACATTTTAAACTTGTTGGTGTTATGCGAGAGATGGAGTACAGTAGTAAATGTAGTAGTACAAAAAGTAGTAATAGCAACAACAGTAGCACTCATTATATTAAGGAAAATATTAGTAGTAGTGTTAGTAAATACATAATCATAGTTCTATAGGAAAAAAAACCCCTGAAACTCTCTAATTGTTCATTCTACTTAGATTTAGATAAGTCTTTATGTATATGCAGACTATGCATATTTTGTAACTTTTCACTGCTATAAACACTAGCAGGAGGGAAAGGGCAGCTGTGTTACTTCACAATCATCTTGGCCATTCCAGAGGCGTGCCTGGTTTCTATTAGTGCTCCCCTGCTGACTGGGAAGCCTCACCAAACCTCTTTAACAGAGTCAGCCTGGAGCAACAGGCCGTGTGCCAGCAGTTTCCCAAGTGTTGTCATATTATCATGCTTTATACAGTGTTTGTTGTACTCTGCACCACTGCTATCATTAACCTTATGACGTTATGATAAGAAATCATGCAAATTATTTTTAACAGTTTAAGAAATACTATGACTTGGGAATGATATTTAAGTAGTAGTCTCTCACATAAGAAGTTGATACACTGGTTGTTATAATTGTTACACATCATGCAGCACAACTTAAATGTATATGTTACACATGTTTTCAGAATCAAATCAAAGGACTAAGTTACATGATACCTGTATAGGTGAGTACCACTTCTGAGGTCTGAGGGGTCTGTGCATGCCGTTGTTGAGGACTCGTGTTGGAGAAGCAGACACGTATTCATGATCAGGCATCTTTACTTTGGCATTTTTGGCTTTTTCCAGTTTGGCTCCTTCTTCAGTGGAGCCTTTCTCTCCCCAGCGCACCTAAACATAGCCAGTGTCATAGAGGGTTTCTCCAGATAAAAAATATATTTATGGGTGTACAGTATAATTACATAATCCTGCAATTTTTGTATCCCAGATGAATATATTTTATTAATTTAATTAAAAAAGTGGAAATCCTTATTAGTCTATCCCTACAGAGTAAAAATGTAGCCATTGTGTCCTGTGTTATGAGCTGTGACACTGACCTCCATCCGTTTGATTCCTCCAACTCCTCTTCCTCCATAATAAGAGGCATCAACGGTTGGCCATTTTTTCTTAGGCCCATCAAAGTCTTCATCATCCTACAGCAAAACAGAAATTGTTAATCGTTTAGTAAAAAAACTGAACTGAACCTTATTTCAGTTACCAAGATTTACGGACAAAAACTCACATAAAGAAACCTCATTTGTGAAGTATGAGGAAAATGCTGTTTGTGTTGTTAGTAATAGATCATAAAGATATTGTTCTCACCGAGCTGTCCTCTGCAGGCGGTGGAGGGGGCTCATGTATGATCTAGGAAACAAAACCCAACATGACAAGAAAACTAACACACGTATGATAATGTCTGGAGATTTTTATTAGTTACCTGAGAATTCTTCCCATTATAAACAAGTATACCAGCTGACTTAAAAATGTGCTCAATAGATATTTTGACTGCAGGAGCCAATCATAAAAAATCTTTTTGTCTGTTACATAAAACTCAAACTGGAGCTATCCTCACAAGTCATCAATTTATAACAACAGCTGCAACATCACATCTGGTCTCATACCACTGACAAATACTTTTTGTAATAAAACACAAAACATCTGTGTTAACTAATGCCTAGTTACTCATACCAGGGCTGTGCAATAAATCACATTAATCATGATTACAAGTCTTGCTCCAGTAAATTACAAACATAATGGAAAATTTAAATTATTTATTATATTGTGTTCTGAATATTATGGACACTCATTCTGCATGTCAAAACCATTCTTCAAAGTTTATATCTCTAGTACTGTATATAAAATAATGTTACAAATAGTCCTGCTTTCAGTAATGACCTAAATAATCAAGCAGCCCTTTTACTCATTTTACTAAAATACCATTTAAATCATTGAAAACATTTCTGTATGGAAAACAAAATGATTCCCCATAGCAACCCAGTCAGCAGGACTTTCCTAGACATACAGAAATTGAAATGAACAAGAACTGAAAAATGGAGAGCACAGCCATGTTGTTAAAGCTGACATATTTCTCTGGCACCTGTCAGTGGCACGGTCTGCAGCAGTGGAAAGTCTGCAGAGCAGTCAGACCAGTCATGTTCTTTGTTTAAAAAAGAAATGCAGATTCTGACATAAATTGGCTCAAGACAGCCGTGCACTGCTGTGAGGCTGGCAGACAGACCACTCTGTGAATACGACACAGGCAACATCTACATTCAGGCTATCCTCCTGCATACATAAGTTTACACCTTTCATTAATCTTAAACAACTTTCTCCTTTATCAATAGTTAGGGCTGTTCGGTTACTGAACAATTTGGTTTGATTTAAATTTTAAAAGCCTGTGTCCATTAGCAAGTGGATTTGCTCCAAGTTTTGTGGGGCAGCAGAGTGCCCATGCTGCCCATGTTTTTTTTTTTTTTGTTTTTTTTTTTTTTTGTCTAGTTCTTGATTGATTTGAGTGATGATTATGGTTACAATTAAATTTCTATTACCGGTAATTGTGCAGCCTGGGCTTTCAGTTAGTAAAGGACAATAGCTGGGGGGACGCTTCAAACATCACCTTTTGGAAAGACAAATTATTTAAACAGCAGCATAATGACTAAAGCACACACATCTGAAGGTGTGGACTGACCTGAGAAACAGACTGTTTACTTTGCCCTTATTACCCTTCACCTTTTCTACTGACAGTGTTATTTAGGTTAATAAGAAGACCTTAGGATCTGAAAAGGTTAACCATGATGAACTGTTCCTGGTGCACCACAATTTGAAAATGTTTTAAGATACCATTTCAGTTGACTCACCACAGTGCAGCACAGAGGCCAGAACCACCAGAGGAGGGCCAGGATCAGCAGTATCATCAAAATGAGGAGCGCTATGGCCAGGATGGTCCCATCAGACTGAGGCAGAAAGAGAAATTCACTTTTTATACTTTAAATATAGTGTTGTCGTTCCCTTTTAACATTACAAGTTTTCTATACATTGAATATGTATTACTATTTCAGTATTATGTCATGAGCACATTGTCATTGATATAATCCACTTGTGTTCAAACATCCAAGTACCAGTGAAAGTACTAGTGTTATTATCATGCCTAAAATGGTCTTATTACACCAACTATAAACAGAGAAGGACTAAATGTGCTCAAGGCTTAATCTGGAACCAAACTGGCCCTAGACCAAGTTCCAAATAACTACTGCAGAACTAAAACAGGACAAAATCTATCCATCTATCCAGGTTTCAGCTACCTGTTAAATAAACATTTTAAGGACTATTGATCACTGTAACACCAGCATTTTTCATCATTCTGAAACCCATGGATAGTTAAATACCAAATCTAGAGCAGCCTTTGTAGCCTGGATAAGAGAAAAGTCAATATACTGCACTTACACAGCCAACAGTTGTGATGGTAACTGGGCTTAAGATAAAACTGAGGCCCTCATTCATGCTGACATAAAGATTTGCAGCCCTGGAACAAGAGCACAGAAATATTAACATAGTAGCACTTCAATTACTTTGACGGTCTTAACGATGCACTTACATTCCTTCATCTTGGAGTACTGGAGCAGGACAGAGCAGATATGTGTCTTCCACCACAAGAGGTTTGACTGCTATATAAAAAAGAACAATACAGTTAAATGAAGTACTTCATTTCATTCATTTTTTTGTTGTGTTTTTGGGGTTTTTTAGTTTTGTTTTTTTTTATTGAGCATTCAGTTACATATACAATTTGAAATATTATGTTCAACATTGGCTCCTAATGCGTCAGAAAGAAATAAAAAAAAAAGATTGCCCCAGGTTTTTCAGCATTAAACAAAATCAAAACATATGTGACAGTGTCCCCAGTTCAGTTTCACAACAATCACAACTGGCATCCAAGCCATTCATTTCAATAGTACTCATAGAGCTGATTTTACCCCCTGCACTTTATTCAAAATAGAAGCACTTCCTTCACCCAATTGTACAATCTGTGACCACAATGTAGTAGAATAATTTATCCATTTAGGTTGGGAATGCACTAAATTATTGTCCATTTGGGAGAATGTTGTAAAAAGTCCCACTCTAATATTAAAAAAAAAAAAATAAAAAAAATAGGTGGTGGGAGATAGTCATGCAATGCTTCGTTCATGTGGTTTTTCACAGTTGGGGCATATAGTGACATATCTTTGAGACAAAAAATCCTCCTAAATTGTGCCCAAATTTAAAAAAAAAAGTTTAACCACTGGGTTCAAGGAAATGTATCTAATGATTGAGACAAAGGTAGCTTTAAACAAAGCAAATAATGCAGAGAGGCAGACTGACATGAGACAATCTCATAACACACACAAAAAAGAGTGTCATCCGCATATAAAGGCGCTTTATATTCAGAACTATGTATTGCCAAGGGTTCAATGACCAAAAAAACAAGAAGGGCGATAGAGGGCAGCCTTGTCTTGTTCCACATGTTCACTTACAAAGGGTGACAGATTATTATTTGTGTGCACAGTTGCAACAGGGGAGTGTACAAAGTGTGTATCCATAAAACAATCTTTAAAAAAAACAAATTTTTTTAAGTAAAGATAATCTCACTCCACATGATCAAATGCATTTGCATGGAGTGGGATGATGAAGGACCTTTAGGAGTTTGCAAATATTGCAAACTCAATGAATGAGTAGAGATTATTTTTAAAAGTTCTGTTTGGTCATCAGATATAATGGAAGGCAAAATAGTTTTCAAACAACATGCAAGCATTTTGGCAAACATTTTACTACCTACATTCAATAGGGAGATGGGCCAATAAGAGCTGTACTCCAATTTATTTGATCTTTTTTGGGAATCAGAGCTATAAGAGCCTGTCTCATAGTTTCTGGGGGCAAACCAGAGGTGGAGGATTTATCATAAACAGAATGCAGGATAGGGTCATAGAGTCAGGCTAGGTCATTAGATAATCTTTTAAAAAATTCACTTGAAAAGCCGGCCAGTCCCAATGATCTCCCATGTATTCAATTGCCTTAAATAAATAAATAAATAAATAAAATCTTCTTTCGAGAAGGGTCTTTCCAAGTGTTGAGCTAATTCCTCACCTTGTGTGTAACACTCCCTGAACTTATGGTTAAACTCCAGAGGAACTGTTAACTTACCTCCGTGTTTTCCATTAATTGCAAGAATAGCTTGATCAACTGGCCGTTGACACAGTTGGTGGGCCAAGATCTTTTCACCGGGCTCATACATTTTATGCTGACATTTATTTAAGGGGTTTTCAGTTTGCTTCATTGTTAACAGACTGAATTCTGTCTGGAGAGCTAAGCATTGTTTAAACAAATCAAGTGAAGGAGAGTTGGCCAACACTTCATCAAGCTGCAAAATGCCCCCTTTTAACTTGCTCATGTTGATTTTTTAGATTTTTATTTTGGCACTGTAAGATATAATTTGGCCTCTAAGATACGCTTTTAGTGATTAAACCAGAGGATACTCTTGGAGTATAATTACATAAAAAATATACATTTATTTAATTTGAAATACATTTGACAGTATAAAATCTCTATGGTCTATGTCTATAGCCCAAAGTTATGCCCAAAGGCATATTTAGGGTCATTAACAGTGGTGCATGATCTGAAATATCTATTGCTTTATATTCACTTCTTTATATTCCGCCCCTGCATCACGACCCCCGTGCATCACGACTCACCGTGCATCACGACCCCCCCGTGCATCACGACCCCCCCCGTGCATCACGACCCCCCCTGCATCACGACCCCCGTGCATCTCAAATGCCCCTGTATCACACAACCACACCTGCATCACGACCCCCTGCATCATGACCCCCCCCCCCTGCATCACGACCCCCACGTATCACGACCGCCCCTGCATCACGACCGCCCCTGCATCACGACTGCCCCTGCATCACGACCTCCCGTGCATCACGACCGCCCCTGCATCACGACCGCCCCTGCATCATGACCGCCCCTGCATCACGACCACACCTGCATCACGACCCCCACGTATTACGACCGCCCCTGCATCACAACCACACCTGCATCACAACTGCTCCTGCATAATGACCCCCCGTGCATCACGAATGCCCCTGTATCACAATCACCCCTGCATCACGACCGCCCCTGCATCACGACCGCCCCTGCATCACGACCGCCCCTGCATCACGACTGCCCCTGCATCACGACCTCCCGTGCATCACGACCCCCCCCTGCATCACGACCGCCCCTGCATCACGACCGCCCCTGCATCACGACCGCCCCTGCATCATGACCGCCCCTGCATCACGACGACACACCTGCATCACGACCCCCACGTATTACGACCGCCCCTGCATCACAACCACACCTGCATCACAACTGCTCCTGCATAATGACCCCCCGTGCATCACGAATGCCCCTGTATCACAATCACCCCTGCATCACAACCACACCTGCATCACGACCCCCCCTGCATCACGACCGCCCCTGCATCACGACCGCCCCTGCATCACGACTGCCCCTGCATCACGACCTCCCGTGCATCACGACCGCCCCTGCATCACGACCGCCCCTGCATCATGACCGCCCCTGCATCACGACCACACCTGCATCACGACCCCCACGTATTACGACCGCCCGCCCCTGCATCACAACCACACCTGCATCACAACTGCTCCTGCATAATGACCCCCCGTGCATCACGAATGCCCCTGTATCACAATCACCCCTGCATCACGACCGCCCCTGCATCACGACCGCCCCTGCATCACGACCGCCCCTGCATCACGACCGCCCCTGCATCACAACCGCCTCTGCATCACGACCGCCCCTGCATCACGACCGCCCCTGCATCACGACCGCCCCTGCATCGCCCCTCCAACTTCTTTCTACATTTTGCCATCTATTTTGAAATGTAATTAATCATCTTTAATTGCACATGGGTTTAGTGTCTTTTGGCCAAATTTGAAATTTGAAGTGTTTGCGTCTAAAACTGCACGACAATGTGTACATTTGTCATTCCCAGGTTGCACGGTTTAGAGCGGAGCCATAATATACTTTTTTGCATGTCCTGACATATTTTATTTTTTGTGCTGAGTTTCAGATTTTTATGTTGATTTTTTTCTGGGCCCTATGAAAATCAAGTTTGTGGTGGCGCTACTGAGTCGTTTTTCATTTTTTTTTTTCTCTGGGTCTTTGCTCAAAATTAGAGCTCATTGAATTCAAATTTTTGATACCAGTTACTGGCATATCCGGTTTTGTTTACTACTTGATTTTTTGGGATTTTCCGGGCTCCATATGCGGTTAGCCAGCATTAGCAGCATTAGTCCCTCGCCGGGACATTCAGGCCTAATAACAGCAATTCCACCTTAGGTGCAACAGGTGCCCTGCGCCCACTGTCACCAACAGGCACATGCTGATAATAAACTAACCCTTTACAACAAAATCCACACATTACGTGTTTGTAAGAACTCCAGCATTACAGTTAGCTCTGCACTACAAAGTGAAAAAAAATTATTTTAATTTTGCCTTTATGTGTATCATGTATATTATAATAATCTAAAACAGTTTAAATACAAAAAAGTATAAATGGGGAGACTGATAGAAGGCTTGTCCCAGTTGAGCCTTCTTGTTTACTCCTCTTTCCCTTTTAATGTTCCCCTGTAATCCACCTAAATAATATGTTATCATTGTCTTTCAGTCATTGCCTGCTCGCTAATGCCCCAATTTCATTCATATTTAAAAATATTTAATGTGATCTTGTGTTTGATATTTTTTTCTGTTTTATTGTACTAGGTCAAAAGCCATTCACTTTCTTCGGAAACTGCAGAAATGTGGGTGCACTCTGTGTCCAGCTGTCTTTGCATAAGCTTTCATCACTCCACGCGGACTATTTGTTTTGGCAGCAGTAGAGCATACCCAACAAGTGAGACATCTTCTCAACATAAGAACTGCAAGGGTTACGGCTAGCCCCAGTTAAAAAATACTTCTCAAACTCTGATTTGAACTAGAATTTGGACTAGGCCTGTACAAGTTTGACCCTTTAGTGATAAAAGTCTAGCAGGGAGGCTTCACGGCTTGACAGTGATCGCATTCCACTTAAATCTCCTAAGTGCAAAAACACTGGCACGTTTTCCAAGCTCATGTGGAGATGTTTTATTAGACTGTTTACTCCATGAGCATAGGGAGAGGTCATGTTTTACTGTGAGGTGCACATAAGTGACTTGAACCTATTGTAAAATGGTAGATTATGAAGAAATGCTGTGTTTGGAAGGACGGGATAGATAGGACAGGAGATGTCTTGTGTGTCTGTTGTGTCATTTAGTGCCAAAACTTCATGCTGGTGTAAGTGCTGTTTTCTCTCGACATTTCATCTCAAGTATCTGTTCATCTGCCCTGCACATGTATGCAGTTATGCATTAGTGTTTTCCTTGTGGATATTTTGCAGCATTTGCAAAGTATACACTGAGTATGAATACAAAGGAAGCATAGGATCATCTTGAATGTGGTTGTTGTTAGTCCATCATTTACATTGATTGTGTCTCTTTGGGCAAACCGTGGGCTAATTATTTTCATTCATCTTAATGTGATGAAAATAAGTTCCAGAAACAGCCTGGATATACATGGATAAACATAAGGAGAGCATTTTACTCAAATTGTTTCCATGTCGACAGGAAGAGCCTGACATGTGACAAGGGAGATATCTGTGAATGTATTACAGTTAACAAGAAACGAACCCACCCTGCATTGGCCTGAGCTTAACAACTGATTTATAATTATTAATAAACTCAAAACGTGTATGTTGTTTGCCATACATTCATGCACTGCTATAAGGCGACACACATTTAAAATGGTAGAAAACAGCTGACTTGATGTAATTAAGGAGCATGTGCTGTGTACACAGTAGGAACAGCTTTAACAAGTTTTACAGTAAGACCACACGACTTCCTTCCTCACATGTGGCGTTTTCTATAGTTTTTCCAAATTATTTTGAACTATAAACTTTGAAACTAACTTCTTTATAGAGTGTATGAGACACATTATGGCTGATCAAAGAGGCTTGTGGGAGATCAAACAGGTAAATTTTTTGTACATTAAATATTAGTGTGAACCATTAGTAAATGCACCAGTGTTTTAATACAAGCTAACTCTACAACAGCAGCCAACAATTGAGAGTTTGGGTGAGACGGGGTAATGTCACTCACTCTTTGTCACAGTGTCATTGATGCGGAAGCTGCACAGGACCTTATCCACATTATGAGCTTGAAGAAAACCATTTCCCCGCACCACCACCTGAAAAGACTCTAAGAGAGAGGGCAGACACCATTCATTACTAAACTATTGCTGAAGTGTACTACAAGCAGGTCTCATTTTGATTCTTTAAAAGGTAAAATTCAAAATATTAAACTTTAAAAGAACACTATAGTGATATTTATTATTGTGATTCAAAAATGTTCCATAAATATAATATGATGATATAATAATGGGCATTTAATGTCACCAGCACCAAACAACAAGAATAAGACTGGTGTGCATCAGTAACTATTAGAAGTTGAATCCTTGGATAGTTCAATGATCATAATACAAACAAATGAAACAGAGGAGTCAGTCTGTCTGTGTTTGCTAGTGAACAGGCCTCACCTCCTGCACAGATAGTGGATGGCTCTGCTGCCAAAATCTCAATGCAGGACTTTTTCAAGATCTGAGGAAATCAAAGGAAATACATTAAAAGTATTGTTTCAGTACATTATCTGGTGTCTTTCAGATGTAGTCCTCCAGCTGCTCTCCAGGCACAGCTTTTGTACCTGATTTACAGCCTCTGCCAGCTTCACGTGAGGATGGAAAACCTCCTCCTAATGCGCTCCAGATGGCTCTGACCTCTGCCTCCCAGAGCCTAACCCAGTCACAGTCACCTCCACAGCCACATGACAAACTCAGTGTAAGTCATGTGCCATTAACACTGTTTGGAAATTCACAGTGAAGTACTGTTTGACAAGAGGCAAAAGGTATGGACCAACACAGCCCTTATATGACAGCTTATGTTTGTGAAAGGGTGATGAAAGTCCATACATAACAATTTTCTGTGACACAGAGATTGGAGCACAATTAAGGGGCAAAACTTAAGTTATGATATTTCAACTACTTGAAATTGGAGCATTATTTTTATTGAATGAGCCAAGTTCTATAATAAATAACGTGACAATTACTCTAACAATGCCTTTATAATCAATGTGAGAGTGACTTTGAGCTTACTGAATCAATGACTCCTTGTAACGCTGCAAAGCCGTCATTCACAGGGAAGACGTGGTCCTGGCTGTCTGCAATCTTTGCCAGCTGTGGAGAGTTCAAACACAATTAGTCATCGTTGAAGTTATACAATTTTTGACTGGACTACTTATTAATCCTTAATTATACTTTAATATTTCATATATTAATACTAATGCCGTTGTACAATGCCACATCTACAAAGAAAACTGAGAGTGAAAACACACCTGTGTTTCATCAAAGTCTTTCACTCCCACACAGTAAACAGAGGCACCCAGGCTTCTGGAGCGATTGGCCTTGCAGATATACAGCAAACAAAGGTTTATTATCACCTTAATAAAATTACATCTGCATGTCATCCACACCACCAAAACCACAGAACTACCAAACACATTTTCAGGTTAAATACTGGATGGAAGTTTTGTTAAAATGGACATATGAGTGAAAGGATTTAATCTGCACTTTTAATCTTCTCTTTTAAAGAGCTAATCTATTTATGTGAGTTTTGGATTAGCATAAAGGGTACACTGATTTCCAACTTCCTGTGGATTAAACATTTTTAAAAATGAACAAATATGAGCAATAAGATATTTTTAAAAACTAGGCAGGCATTATACTGGGCCTGGCCTCCTTCTAATGCTCCCTGACAGGAATCAAAATAAAAGGTTGGATGCCACTCCTCTAACCCACTTTTCTCTCCACTCAGGCATCTGTCTATCAGTAGTGGATTGATATACAGGTGGTTGTGTTTGATGTGCAGTGCAGTGCGTGCAGGGCATGTACATTTCACCTGGTTATAATCTGTGCAACCCCTTTAAGTCTCACCTCCCTCTCTGCGTAGTAAAACAGATCCTCATGCAGCTCTCCATCTGTCAGAGCAATAATGACACTAGCAGTGCGATAACCTATGAAAAAAGTAACATACACATATACACAGTTGTTCAGAAATAAATTACAGTTAACGATAAAGTCAAATGAGGGCAATTAAGTAAAGACAAAGGAAATAGAGACTACAAATGTTTCGTTATCTAATTCTTGCTTTCTTCATAAAATATGTAATCAATTGATTAAAAATTAGGTCAAGCTTACCTTCAGTGTTCCCATAGTAAATCTGCTCACTAGCCTGTAACAAAAATCATTCAAACTGTAAACATCTGATTGAACGCTTTCAATTTTATGTTATTATTACAAATGGGCTGTGCATCATTTGTTGTTTATTTTTTATATCATTGTGAGCAGACGTGTTGTTGAGATAGATGTGTCCTCACCCTGAGAATCCCCTCATGCATGAATGTGTCTCCTCCAGGAAGCACCCCCTGCAGCTCCTCCAGTCCTTTACGAATGCGCTCCCTATGGACAAACACATGTAATCCAATTGTGGCTGTGTAAATGACTAAACACTAAATAACAGTGAGCAAGAAAACCATGGCAATGTGTAACAGATGGATATATGGGTTTGATAGGACATTGTGCCTTTAAGAGAGATGGATAAAAACAAAGCAGCTCTATGGGGATTAAAGTTTCCATTCTTCATGAAGATTAAGAGATATTTTGGAGGGAAAGAGATATTCAGTCACCTGTCTTCAGTCAGGCTCATTAAAATCCTCCCCTCTGTGGAGAAGACAATAAATGACATTCGTAACTGTGGGCTGAAAAAGATAAAGAAGCACATGTCTATGAAACAGAAACTCCAGACGCATACAGACGTACATTTACAAAAATAATTTCCGGTACCTGATGAATTTATAGGCGAGATGCTCAACAAAGTGGTATATTTCCATCCAGTGATTCTGCACGCTCCCAGATCTTACCAGAGTACAAAAAAAAGTATGATTGTGAGTATAAATCTATTAAATCTAATACTCCTTGTGTCAGGCCCTTTCCTACATAAAGATGCTTGCATAAAAATACACCTCAAGACCTTTGCCAAAAACAACTTTATCTGTACCCAATGAGAGAAATTAGTGATGTGTACCAGAATATTGCTCTTCCAAAAATATACATTATTACAATATGGCTTTTAAATTACACAGATATATCTTTGAATGCATTAGTGTCCATGTTCTGTAATGACAACTTGGTCAATGTGTTATAAACAAATTCCTTAATTGACTCATCTCATCACCTGCCACTCCACCAGTTCCACACTCTAATGAGGCTTTGAAACACACACAGTTCAACCCTGCTCCACCATAGTTCAGAGACCTCCCTAGGATCAGGCCCGGGTCTACAGGGGTGGAAAATGGTGCATTGCAACCTCACTTATAAAAGTTTGCCCCGTTATTTAAGATGGAATAAATAATGACACTTAGAGTATAGATTTTGCACCCCTTTGAAACTCAAATGCACCCTCAATCAGTTTAGTCTGGACCTGCCGCTGCCTAGGATGCCTGTCTGTGTCCTCACTTCATCACCTAACTGATAGAATTGCAATGCATGTTGCATGTTGTTATCTTCTTTCAACCAAATTTTTCCTGAGTGGTTATTACTTAAAGTTGTAGAGATTATCCTAAAAATTTACTGTATACTTTTATGAAGTTAGACATTGTATACACTTCCTGAAGCACATTAGCAACCCACTAATGTGTCCAGGTTTGAGTTGAGGCTAAAAGCTTGAAAATGTTATAATTTATGCTTTTTCCAGTTGTATTTTAAGTGTAACTGTCATGAAGAATAACATGCAAGTGCAAAATGCCATTACTACTTTGAATGCTGTACAACAGCTGACTTTAATTTCACCTAATCATACAAAGCTGTCTGTTGACACCCTTCTTTGTGCATTAACAGCTTTTGAATACGTCCAGGACTCTGCTGACACCTTCTTGCATATGCTGATTTTCACTTTGTTTTATAAGCCTTAGACTTTTCTCCAAACACCAATTTTTCCATCGTTCCTATGACACAAGTCCCAGCACAGGATATCAGGCCAAGAGGCAAAGACATGATGAGAACATCTGGAACTCGGGGCGAACAGTTTGGACAGTGGGAACAGATGAGAGAAGCCATCAGAAATAATCTCTCATTAAATTGGTAATAAACACATATAAGGGAAGCTACAACTTTAAAACGTATTTGCTTGTAAGGATTTGTTTTCTACAGAACTCTACCTGAAGTTAGCATTAATATGTTGATATAGGGAAAGTGGAAAATTCACCACCATCCAATGGGAAAATACAGTGAAAAAGGATCCTCCTCCTGCTCAGAGATAACAACACTGGGTTGGACCATGATTTTTTGTTGACCCAGTTGGACCAGATTCTAGGTCAAGAAAAATGATGCACTGAGTCCAGTCAGTTTTTTAAAAGTCTTTAAACTTCAAACCTTTTTCAATTTTTATTTAGGTTGGACATGAAAAGTAGTGCATCATATTCACTCTTTTCAACAGAGTGACAGGCAACAGAGTGAAACAAAAGATGCCCAAAGTCTGAAGCTGACAAATGACATCACTTGCACTAACTGCTCCCATATGAAGGGAAATAAAGCACAATAAAGTTTTTTATACCTTTTATTTTCCCATGCACCAGACTTCCATTTGCGTATTACGAACATAATGATGGCCATCCTTCGTAATGCTGTGTTAGTAAACTCACTTGTCGAGAACAAAGTAGAGGTCAAAGCCACCAAAGCAGGAGGATGAGCCCGTTCTCCCTGCGCCCCGGTCCAGGTCAGGTCCTGAAGAACCAGCGGTGAGCGCAACCACTGCACCAGCAAACATCCACACAGAGAAGGACCATCTACTCCAGGAAAAATGCATTATTCTGATTTTAAAGTTAGACGGAGCTGGAAAACATTCTCAGCATCAACAAGCCTGATCCTGTGTCCTCCACGTTATCTTAGTTTCGTCCAGATTGTGCAGTGCATAAGGGAAGTGTTCATTCAGCTGGTCAAATGTGCCATCCCAAGTAGCACAGACAGGTCCATATCCGTGAGTCTCTGAAATGCCCCATGCATCCTAAAGTTCTGTCGTCTCTCTCTCTCTTTATGGAAAAACTACACGTGAATTAGACACGCCATCTAGTGGTGATCACTGGTCAAAGAGTTTGAAATGAAATAAAACTGCCTGTGTATCAGTAAACCTCTCTTAAGGTCTAAACTAGAATGATTCAGGTTAAATAAATGTTTACTTATTCCGGGAATATATTGGACTAAGCCAGATAGGGGCATCCAAAAAAAATAAGTGACCAGAAATGAGATGTGACACACCATGTTTGACTTTTAATTAGTAAATCCAAGATATTTGTGTAAAAATATTTAATAATAATAATAATAATAATAATAATAATAATAATAATAAAGAATAACATGTATGAAATAGTCTAAAAATAGTACAGTCATAGCCAAAGACAAAATATCAGCATTTTACTAAGGACTGCTGCACGTTTTATCTGAATTTTTAATCTTAACGACTAAGGATTTTATATATTATTCTGCAGCTGATTTTTTAATTCTGTGTGGAGCACATTGCAATAAATTTTCATTCTGTGTACACTTGTAAATCTGAATGACAATAAAGTCTGTGCAAGTCTAAAAATGTAGGCTACATGCTTTTATTTGGTTCATTGTTTACAATTGGTATAAAGGGGATTTAAACAGTTGATTACTATCCTATTTGCCCACGGGATTCACAGAGAGTGTCTGGGTCATCTTTCTTGTGCACAATGTATTTACAAGCTGATTTGTCAAACACTGACACACAATCCGAGGGGAACCCAAAAGGAATGCCGTAACTGTAAAGCAGAGACACATTAAGACAGAGATAGTAATGATTGTTGTTGGTAATGTTGTCTACCAATACTTACGTTGAGCAACAGGAATCACAAGAGCATTCCATACATTTACTATCTATCCATGTAGACCCAACAGGACGCCATACACCATCAATATCCAGACAGTGAGTTGCACCTGGAGGTATCGTCAGAATCAACAACAGTAGTGGTACAAATAATAACATTTGTAATGTGAAGAGTCAAAAACAAAGTTGTTGTCACCTGGTTTTGGAGGTTCGCTGATATAACAAAATCCATTTGACAGTGATGCCACAGCACAAAGCAGCAGAGTCAGAGTTATGCAATTCTCGAGAGAAAAAGTAAAGGCAAAATTATTAAACAGCTATTAAACTATTATTAAACTGATAAAATAAAACCTGTATCTGAGATAAATAAACCTGGTATTCTAACCTGGTTTGTGACAGCCTGAAAGGATATTAAACTTACCATAATGACAATTTCAGAGAGGACTGATGATGGCTAGTTTAATTTGGCTCCAGATAAGGTCTTTTAAACAGTGCATTCAAGGACCTTTGGAACTGAGGGGCGGGCTGCCTAGGCTGTTTTTCAACCAATATCTTAATTCAAATCCAATTTTAAAAGACTTGGATATAACATTAGTTGAGTCCAAGTGCACATGCATATTATGCAAACGTGTCCACAAGATTCTTTGTTTAGACAACTTTTGAGTTTTTGAAGTGTTTGAACTGAAGTTCACCAACTCCAGCTCTATGTACAGACATGCCAAACATAAGTTTAACCCATCCCTATGCACATAGCCTTTGAACCATGGCCATTAGCCATTATTATTATAGAGATGTACTGGAGCTGCAGTAGGACACTGATTGCAAATTTTGTGGCAAACCATTGACTTCAGGAAATAGAGAATATGATGGTTTCATCACGAACCAGGGCCTAAAAGTGGAAGTAGTGAACTTTTTTTTTTTATTTATTAAGGATAATAACCATTAAATGCTTTTACTTTGAGTAGTGGAAATGCTAATTCAAACTATAATCATATATTTTATATGATTATAGTTGATGTAATTTTCACTGTATCACGTGTGCTACAGCACATGCCATTGTGCAGAATGTGAAGATTATATAATGTAAGCAAACTGTCTCTTTTAAAAGATGTGCATGTCTCAATTCCTCCAGAGCAATTAAATATTGTTTCTTGTTTGAGCAGTACAAATGCTAATACAAACTGTCAAATTGTATATTTTACAGACAGAGTTACAGGAGCAGGACTCTTTCAGACCACAGCAGCAGGATTTCTCTCATTTAGACCACAGCTGGACTCTCCTAGACTATAGTCGGACTCTCCTAGACTATAGTCGGACTCTTCTAGACTATAGTCGGACTCTCTTACCCAGTGATAGCAGGATCTTCATATAAAAAAAATCTAAGCATGTTTTCAAAATAGTTTCAGTTGAGTTTATTGTTGGCTTGGTTCGGTTTGCAGTTCATATTTTGTCACAGTTAAACTAAATATGCTTCTAATAGTGTACTAGTACTAGTAGTAATACTATTTATGGACAAGATCGTTGTCTATTTTATTGTAATTATCCAAAATCCCTTATTAAAAGTAATTTGACAGAAATTACTGTTGTAATTTGATTCTTTTAATAGATCTTGTAAGTTGTTTGGATGTAATGCTCGCGTGTTCACAGTGTGCACATCTGATGGTGCTCACGGTGGTCAAGAAAGCGCTCAGGGAGTTTGTGTGTTTGCTCAGATACATGAAAAAATAGAGGGAACATTGGTCACAGTACTGTCAAAAGTTGGTCAAAATTTAAACATAAGTCTAAAATATGTTTCACCTTAACCTATGTCTATTCTTGAAGGTCTTGGTCAGATCTAGTAATAAATATCCTACGTATTTCTTCTTTTTTTCGTACTCATTTATAACCCATAAAGAATGGTCTATTCATGGGCGACCGGTTCACGAGACTATCGAGGGATACACGAGTAAGTATCTGGCAACCCACAGCGCAACAAAGGCCGGAAGCGTCTCACGCCTCAGCACTTCAGCCTCATCAGCTTCTTCAGCTTCTTCAGCGTCATTCTGTAAATATGGTGAACTGAAAAAAGGTTCGTTTGGTTTACGAATAGTTTGAAGGGTTTCATTTAAAGGTGTTTACATATATTGTACTGGTTATGAAATAGTAAAAAAAATGTACATACGCCCCGGAGTTAGCCATTAGCTGGCTATGCTAACGCAAGGCCAGTCCGAGGATTTCGCGGCATCGTGCGCGTTATTTTGCACAAATTGCGTTGCTTAATGTTTAATTATTCCAACTAACTCAAATGAGTTACCTGAATACAAGCCTACAAACGGTATGGAGAACACTAGTGTCAGGATGAGGAATGGGTGGAGGGCAGAAGTGTAGTCTAAGCTTCTGTAAACAGCCTCTTTATTTATACAGTTCAGTGTTCTGTACAGACTTTTACTGAGACATAAGTTGTCCATTTTTTAAATTGAATGCAGTGTATGTAATGTAATGTATGTAAATGTCACTTATTACCTGAGCTAGTTAAAAAAGACTGATTAAAGATTAAATATAGTTATGTGTTTATAACAATACTACAAGCGTAAAGTTCTAAATTTCTTTGCCAGTTTTTTCAGCTCCTCTGTTAATGGGACGCAGTGTAGTCTATGCTGTAAAAACAAATGTGCTTTACATAGTCTTATTTTTTCATATCACATGATATATTACATTACCGTATTTTTGTTTGTTTTATAAACATATGCCAGTTTAGTATATGTGTTTTCTTTGCATGATTCTTTTCTAAAACGCATTTTTTTCTCTCTCCACCAGAGTTAATCAAATACATCCCAGGGTCTATTGGGGCCCATTAAGATTATGCATCATCGTGGTACAGATAAGGAATTTCACATATCAGCAAGAAAGATGGCCACATCTTTGCTTTTTTTCAGTTATCTGCTCTACGATACGAGGACTGGATTTTATGTATTTGGACCACAGTTATGCTAAACCATGGAACGCACCCCCTGATGCAAGCAGTGCCAGGCCCACACGGACATTGTTTGTCACTCCCCGTCGCCAGTCTGAACCGCAGCGTAAGATGATTATGTGAAAGTTATTT